>KB722738.1:956188-1027082 GCA_000349905.1 Volvariella volvacea V23 | reverse complement strand
GAAGGTAACAACAGAGATGAGAGTAACTACAGTATCGAGACTATCGAGATAACGAGAGAAAAGGAAACTGTAAGGAACTGCGTATGATGGCGAGAGCGCCTGTGAGATGTGTACGTATACAGAGTAGGAAGCCGAGAACAAACACTCAGAGAAAGGAAACGGAAACTACGTATGTATAGTACAACTATAGTCCAGTACGTATACCGGAGATACATGCTATTTACAAGAGTCCATTAGAAGGAGAAACGCTTACCCGGAAAGGGTGGGGGGAGCGCCTTCAAATGTGAATGCTATGGGGTTAACTTTCAGCCACTCAAAGTAGCCGGCCATGATAGAAGGGATCTTGCTGTTGCCGACCTTGAGGGGGCTCAGCTCGATATGTCGGCGGAACTTGTGGTTCCGATCCTGGATATGCCTGATGCGTCGCATCTTGCAGTCGGTAGGAGTGAGTGCCGGGATGGAGCGTGACGCTCTGCACTCGAACATGACGTGGTAACGGTCTTGATAGACATAGCACGTCGGACAGTGTGTCGGCTCCTCAGGGAAAAACTGGGAGCGGAATTGCCCGATGGGGGCATGGGCAGTGATGAGCGTATGAATTGAGCGTACCGCTTTGTATCCCCGCCAAATCTTTTCATATGGATGCCACCCTGGTTCTTCCAGTTCGAGTGTTCGCGTAGGAAGTGGCTCGACTTGCCCCAGCGCTCTGCTGGGAGGCCTTTCCATATCTGTAACACCGTCCTGTCGATCTCTGCTCTCTCCCAGGCGATGGAACGGGGAACAAAGTCCATGTTGGGCTGTATCAAGGCCGCTGCTTTCGCGTCCTTGTCTACCAATTCGTTGAGCTCAATGCCCTTATGCGCCGGGCAGTGGATGAAGGTAATCGTCCTCCTATCGTCTGCGTCCATCCAAGTCTTGACCGCTCGAATGACTGGTATCGATAGGGACTGTGCTGCATGAGTGTCCGGCGAAAGTAGGCACTTCATAGCCGCTTCATTATCCGCTGCGATTATTAAATGATCTGGGTGTCTAATTTCCGCAAAAATCGGATCTTCGCCCCAAATCCTGACGAGAGGGAGGTTCGCTAAGGCATGGAGAACTCCCAGGCCCATCCCGAAAACTTCCGCTTCATAATTGGTGCATCTCCCAGCAAATTTCTTCCCCGAGACGATCCGCGTATTTTGAGCGTAAGCCGTATAAGCGGAGCCGGATGCGTATTGATGGTCACTTCTCTCACTACCGTCCGAGAAGATAATAAAAGGGGTAGTGTTGATATGTTCGAGCGACGGGGATTGGACTTTATCAATACGGCCCGCGACAAGGTATTGAAATAGTTGTTTTCTCGCCATCGAGTACGCATGGTAGGCGTTGGAGGACGATTTCGGTGGGTGGGTGAGGTCGAAGTGGATCCTACCCCTGTGAGTTTCTAAGAGCCTCTTGCCCAGGGCGTTTTCGGGGATTAAGAGATTCCTTCGTTCCTGAATCGGATGCTTCTCGTTGTGTCGGCGCACGTGTTCAATTGGTGAGTCAGAAGACCTAAGTCTCGTGGTAGAGGTGTGCGTCGGGGAGGTAGCGTTCGGGTCGTGCAGGATGACGGATAGTGGGTGGGAGGGGTATGTGGTTTGCCATCGCGTCGTATACCTCCTGTAGAACCGTTCTAGGTGAATATGGAAGGGAAGACATCCCGCAGCCGATTCAAGCGAGCCTATGGGAGTAGTGCGGAAAGCCCCTGTAATCCAGCGAAGTGCCCTATTTTGCGCAACTTTGAGCACCTCGATCTTGTGCTTGACACGCTTCCCATGCAGTCGGTACCAGAGTTGGAACCCGTAAGTCATGAGCGGCATAATACATCCTCGATATAGCATTCGCTTGTGTTTCGGTGTTAGCCCCCGCACCGAATTCCCGAGTAAGCTATACGAGATAGACGTAGAGAAAGCTTTGTTAGCATAGAACGAAATATGGAATTTAAAAGAAAGAGAGGAGTCGAGAAAGAAACCTAAGTATCTCCATATTTGTTTTTCTTTGAGTGGAGTATCGCCCGTGTACGGGGCTTCTTCTAAGTCTATAGTGGGCGTTGTATCCGTGGTAAGTAAGGAGGGGGCCCCTTTGACTTTCGCGGTATAAAAATGTTTGAGTTCCGTCTTGGCATATTCGACAACCAGGCCGAGTTTGCCCAAGACATCCCTCGTACGTATGTATCGATGTTTGAGCCGCGCGCAGTTATCGCTGAGGGTGTCCCCAGTCGATGCCCACACGCCATCATCTACGTAAATCTGTAATGCATCTTCATCGTTCCCGACTTCGTCAGTGAGGGTCTTGAGACCCGGCGCGATATACAAGGCGGAGAGGGTAGGGGAAATAGCCGAGCCCTGTCCTAGTCCGACTTCGACCGGGAAGGACTCTGACTTATACTCGCCTAGTCTATATGTGGTCAACCTCCTTTGGAAATACGATCTAAATAGGGAGGTATATTTTCGGTTGAAGCCCTGTTTTGAAAGCACTCGGTTTAGAGCATCGGGTTGAACAGATGGGAAAAAGGAGGCAATATCAAATGCTAAGCAGGACGTCACCTTCTTCCGTTCCCAGCCTCTCTTGATCTGGTGGACTAGGAGCATACCCGCATCATCAGTCGAGTGTTTCTTCGTACCTCCATGTTGGTTGGGGTGGAGGATGCCGAATTTCGCGGCTTCCCACTGTAGTCGGTTCGAAAGAATCTTTTCCATTAATTTGGCGACAGTGGAAAATAGCGCTATGGGCCTATACCCGTTGACCGAGGACAAGTCCTTGCCGGGTTTTGGTATTATGACGGTATCAGCGGATTTGAGGCATTCTGGCCATACTCCGGTGTCTAATATCTTGTTGAACGTGTTGCGGAGGTGTTCGACGCCTGCCGATCGAGCAAAGATTTTGAGGACCTCCCAGGTGATATAATCCTCTCCCGGGGCGGAAGTGTTGGAGGTGTCCGCTAATGCTTCGCTGATTTCAAGTGCCGATATGGGCGGGCAGTCGCGTTCTTCATGTTGTGGGAGGAAGTCGATGTACTCTTGGTCGATGGGTCTTGAAGCCGCTGCTTGGAACTTGGCGTTTAGGTGTGGCCATGCTCTGTCAACAGTCAGCTTCTCCCCCGTGGGGACCACAATCTCTTTATAATCGGGAGGGGGGTGGGGGCGCGTCCATGATAGAACATCCCATGGGCGTACGTTGCCCACCCTTTCTTTGAGAAGATTGTCGAAGTATTCACGACGTACCTTCGCTTCGTACGCATTGCGTTCCTTTCTTTTGAGCTTCTTGGTCGGGGGGTCCTGTGCAGCTTCAACCTCCCGCTGTAACCGTGTACATTCCCCGTCCCACCAGCGTTTTGAATGCGGGCCGATGGAGGGGACATGGGAGAGCTCCATGAAGGCAGCTCTGATGGTCGTTTGCGCCTTCTCTAGGTAGATACTAGGGTCGGGATGGTAGTCGGAGAGGGCCGCTAGCATTCTGCTGATGAATTGATCGCGCGGTGACGGGGTGTCTTCGTCCGGCTTGATTCTCGATAGGACTCGTCTGGTAGTTCTCTCCGTAGTGATATGTTGTAGAGAGAGTACCAGAGTTCGATGGTCGGAGTCCGTTTGGAGTTCATGTGCAACTTCGATATTCGCGTCTTCCAGTCGGTCGATTGATATCAGGGCGAAGTCGATCGTGCTGGGTCGTTCGTTGACATGCCTTGCCGGGTGCGTGGGTTCCTCGGGGGCGATAACATCTGTGTAGGTTAGTGCGGCGATGTCATCGATTTTACGTGTTCTCCTGTTCGTGGTGGGACAGAATTTGTCCCAGCGCTCATCGGAGATGTTAAAGTCCCCTACGATCGCAGTGATCAGGGGAAGATTGGGGTGTGATAAGAGGTAGGACAACGCATGGTCCTCCTCATCATTATAGATATTAAGGAAATATAGCCGCTCACCATCTGATTTAAAGGAGATAAGCATGAAATCGGGATGGTTGACAGCTTTTTGATGGTGTGTGATCTTGGCCTATACGAGCCTCTTAAAGGCGTATGCTGCAACTCTAGAGGATGGGTCTGAGGTCTCAATCAGCTTATATGCGGAGTGGATAGGGAGACCATGGTAGTCATCCCCTTGTCTATTTGTCGACGAAGTGACAGTCTTCAGAAAGCCATAAGGCGCTTCCTAAATAAGTATAAGGTCAATATCTATGTCGCACGTTCGTTCTAAAAACTGCCGGATGGTGCGATTTGATTTCTGGCAGTTCAACGATACCACTTTTAGGTGTCTATTCATACGTTAGTCTTCTTGGGCCCTCGGCCTTTCCTGCGTTTACCAGCAGGTCCAACCTTGGACCACCCGTCGACTTCCTCGGCTGGCACGATGTCAAAACCGTCTTGCCCGCCATCTACCTTCATATCGTCCTTGGCTTTCTCCTTACCTTTGTCGGCCTTGGACGCTTTAGTGTCTGCTCTTCTTTCTGTAGCCGCTTTTTCTAAGATGGAGCGGAGTTCCCAGACATCGTGTCTGTTGACAAAACAGGGGCACTCTGGGGAATCCGCCGTGTGGGCCCCGTTGCAGTTAATGCATTTGTGGGGTTGTTTGTCATATGCTGGGCTGTGGCGGTTCGAAGGGTGGAGCCCAGCACAGATACCGCACGAGATTACTGTCGCGCGGCAAGGGGACCACACAGCATGTCCCCATCGGGAGCACTTCGAGCAAAATAAGGCTCGAGCTTTAAATCTCCTTCGGAGAATAGTGCTCATATCATCGTGGATAAGAACTCGTGTTCCGTCCAATTTATTTTGGTCACCGCCAAACTCGACGATATTAAAAGCGAGCATTGAGGTGTACTCACCTTTGCCGATGAAGGTTGGTCGCGACACAAAGATCTTGTCAGCTAAGCATTTGTTCAATTTGAGTGTCTCGAGTAATTGTGACGGTGTGTATTGTCTACCAAAGCGGTCAGTTTTATTGGTGGAGGTGGTCACGTACGCCGTGTTTTGAACTTTAGTGGTGGCAGCGAAAAAGTTCGAGTATTTCGGGTCTTTGTCGAACTTTCGAGAGTATTCGGCTGCCATGTCATTGTACGCTTCCAGAATTTTATTTGCCGCATCTTGATTAGAGGCCTTAAAGACTACGTGTTTAGGGCCTTCATCAATAACGATAAGCTCTGGGTCCAGTCCGAAGATCGCTTCCCTCTTCGTAGCAAGGAGGGTTGCGATGGCTTCAACATGGGTCGGTTCATTGATGACGATCCTAGCAACTATTGTATTAGGGGAGAGGGTGTTGGTGACATTCTTTTCGTGAAACACGGTCCTCTCCTCCTTCTTTGGCGTTTTCTCTGATTTCTGTGGCATTGGGATCCAGGTTTTAGGCCTGGAGGGAGGCAGAGCAGTGGAGCCCCTCGCCGCGGCTTGTGCAAAAGAGGGTTTTGGTGGTGTCGGGCCCTCTACTTTGGAAGCGTTAGCAGCGGCAGAGGAGGTATTCAATTTGTCGGCAGGTTGACGTAGGGATTCGGGTCGTGACGGTGTCGGGACGATTATGGAGGATGGCGGGTTCTTCCGTTGTGGGCGTGTGTTTTGAGGAGGAACCGGTGGAGGCGGGGTCGATATCCTAACTTGGCTAGGGGAAGCGTCGTCGACATTTATGGGGCTCTGCGCCGTGCCCGTCGCCATGGTGTTAACTATCTGCACTTGAAATTTGCGGGGTAAGTGCGAGGTAGCGTGCATAACTTTATCGTACGAGTCCATAACGACGGACGTTTCTCTAATGGAGTACGACGGTTTGGGGGGCGCATTGGACTTGGTGGCCTTCTGGTCTGGAAGCCACTGCGCTACCATTCGTTGGACGACCTGGTGAGGTTCGGGGCGTCCGGATACGTCTATATTCTTGATTTTGTCGCCTTTAACCATCGCAGCCCATACTTGCGGGATTGACGGTTGCAACGGGTCTTTTCTCCATGTGTTGGCGTATCCGTACTTCGCGTAGAACTGACGCGACCATTTCTTCCATTCTCGTGTCAGTGTCTTACCGTCTTGTGCTCCTGCAAACGACATATAATCTCGATGAATATAATCACAAGCCCTATCGGTGGAGCGGATGGAGGCTTCGATTTGGACGACACGTGTCGCCAGGTCTTTGGCTTTTTCCCCGTATATTCAGGGCATTGTTCGGTTGATTGATCGTAGCCAGTTTGCTTCGGTCGTAGCATCTGTGGGTAGGCTTGTTATCAGTTGTATCATAAGGGCTATTAAATCCCTCTTTTGTTCAGTGGAGAATACCGAGATCTTATCGAATTGTGCTGGGTCCGTCAGACCTCTCGCTATCATGTCGTATCTGCCAAAGTCAGTGATGAAGGCTATATTCCTCATGGCTTCAACAGACCATTCGGCCCATGCGTCTGAGTCCCCTTCATCAACAAAGGCTGCTTGGGGAACGTCAGGGATGATATTCGATCCATATGTTTTGGATTTGAATTTTCCGTTGCGTCCCCCGGCAGCTATGTATTCCCCTTTAGGGATCACCAGAACATCGTCCCAGCTTCTGATGTACACATTTTCATTTTTCGGAAAAGGGGTTGGGATATGTTTTTTCCCGTTCGTACCCTTTCTCAACGTCTCCGTAATATTAATTCCTTTTACAGCCGCATTTCTATCCTCGCTGCATGGGAACACGTGCCAGTTATGGTCCGGGATGATCGGCGATTGTGTAACCCCAAACAAAAATCTATTCCCCGCCGAGTCAATTTGGTCGGGGTGACCCCTGACCGAACCTCCCATCGGGACCCCTTGAGGGACGATAGGGTTTGAAAAGGGGACATCTACTTGGGGAAATACGGCGAGCTGATTGCCCGGTGGCGTCGGGCCAGTGGGTAACGGAGTGGGAGATAAGTAACGATGGGGAGACATTGATCTCTCCTTTTCTTTACCTTTGTCCGTTCTCGTCGGAAGTTCGAGGGATGGGGTTCTATATGTTATGGCTGGGGATTCTCCCCAAGATTCGGGATTGTTTGATATCCCTGTAGGGGCTATGGCCTCTCGGGGTGTTGAGTCTAGGGGGCCGTCAGCCTCCTCTTGTTTAATTTGTCCTATCGGACCTTGTGTCGGTTGGGGGGACGAATAGAGGTCTCCCACTGCATCATCGTCTGTCGTACCTACACGGTGGACAGGGATGAAGGGGTTTGCATCCCCAGCCAGAATCCAATGAGGGTTCGAGTCTGACCCCACGTTGGTGAGATGCTTGATGATACACATCGGGACTTGATAGTCCCGCATTTCTTCTGGGAATATTTGTAAGCCACAGCACGCAAGGAAGTAGCTTACCTGCATTTCCTCCAGTGGAATATCCACCAGGAGGTATATATATACTTCAGTGTTCGGGTATGACAGATGGCGATATAGGAGCCACCCTCTAATGTCATATCTTTTCGTATAGGCCGCAGCCTTAAATTCGCACCCTAGAAAGGTGTTCATGTCAATATCACCACGGGTCCCCGAAAGGGGGTCCCATTGTACTAAATGATCATTGTTGGGGGGCGTCCAATTCGCCACCCTTTCGAAAATGGCTTCCTCTTGCGCGAGGACAGCAGCTTTAATATCACCAGCCTTAGAGGCATGGTGTTGGGTCGGAGTAATGTCACGTTCCCCTTCGGGGGCGGTGTCCATTTCCTTTGCCTTGGAGGCCTTGCTCGAGCTAGGCTTTCCTTGGCCAATCGCATATGTGGCTGCTTTCGCGGCGCCTTTCAAAGTTTGAACGAATGACCTAGTGGTCTTTGTTGTCGAGTGAACGGAGCGGATAGAGGAGGGGGGAGAGGGTTTAGGTGGTGGGGGGGTGGGAGAGAATTGGGAGATTGGTGAGGCAGAGCGCTCACCGTCTGAGCCCTCGACGTTGGGCTGATTGTCACCGATCGTGACGATCTTGCGATCGCCAGCCGGTTTCATTCTCGTCGTGCTTGAAGACTCTTAATGCGCTCGTATATAGTATCGGATAGCTCTAGATCACTGTCTACGACGGTCTCTCACTGTCTTCCCAAATAGGAAGGTAGTGGTAGGAAGTCAAGAAGGGATGGGGCACTCTATTTGCTTGGCGAGTTTTTCCAGTGTAGCCAAACTCAGCTTCTCTGACACGTATACAGTTCACACCGGCTCCTGCGGGCTGGGCGCCTCTATTCTAGCGAGCCAAACCGTCAATAAATCCAATCCATACATCACCCCTGATTCACCTGAGTTAGAAGCATATCTCGTGGAGCACGATTACGCAGTACAGTGGGCCATTGCGAACCGTGATCTAGTTGCCCATCGAATCAAGGAATGCATTTATCTAGAGTCTGAACCAGAATCACCTGGCCTGAGGAAACTAATTGATGTTACGCACAACTCGGTGACGAGACACGAACTACAAAATAGCGAAGGTGGCGTTGCTCAGCTGCTATGGGTCCATAGGAAGGGTGCTGCCCCTGCGGACAAGGGAATTGTTCCCTGTCCTGGGAGCAGGGGGGGTTTTTCCTGGCTGTTACAACCTACCGGTGATGGACAGCTCAACAGTAAGTATTTCTTCGGTCCGTAGCAGGTTGAATGGATAATAACGTGCTTGAAATCATTAGTACAGTCTCTGGCACATGGAGCTGGAAGAAGACATGGACGCAACGCGATGCATGGAGGGACAAAAATAGCTAAATCAAGTCTAACGACAACATCGCTAGGCTCGGCGGTTATCTGCACTGATCCGAATCTTTTGCTCGAAGAAAGGCCGGAGGCATACAAGGATGTTGGTTGTGTCGTTGAAGATATGGAGGAGCACGGGATTTGCAGCGGAGTAGCCGTTTTTCGACCCGTCGTGACCTACAAAACACGGCAGGGGGAGGACGGTGTGCATCAGATCTAGAAAGACTCTGGCGTGATGGGCCTTGGCATTGGGGCATGTTGTGTGTGACACGTTGAATTATCAGATCGTTTTGTTGGTCCTTGAGGTGATCGGCGATAGATTGAAATTTGGAGTTGAATCCTGGGGAAATTGTGGGGTAATAATAGGTCCACGTGGGCATTATCACGGGCTCGGCCCGCTTAGGTCCATCAACGGCGATATCCGGCGGCTAAAAGCTGGTTGAGATGCAGTCATCGGTGTTGCCAGACCAATACCAGCTGTCCCTCCAGAGCCATTCGATATGGCTTTTGGGCCATCCTGTGCGCTGGCTATTGCCACCAACTGCCGCAGGCTTTCGCTTTACACAGCGACGGCCACCACACTAGCTTCAGGTCGGTCGGTCCTCGAGTCCCCGCAGACTCCATTAACCTTGGTCTGTAGGGCGAAGATGCTTCCATACGTCACGCCGTCTATTGAACCAACCCGATGGTGCCAATCCACCACCAGCAGGCATTCCGTACTCTGATCTTACTATCGGTGTTCCTCGGGAGACCTTTCCAAACGAGTATCGGGTTGCCTTAACACCCCAAAACGCGGCATTGCTTCGTAAGAAGGGTTTCGCACGAGTGTTGGTTGAGAAAGATGCGGGTATAAATGCACAATTTTTTGACGACCAGTACACAAAGGCTGGGGCTACCATTGTTTCTCGCGACCAACTTTTCGATTCCACGGACATTCTACTCAAAGTTCGACCACCTCTTCACGGCCAAGAGGATGGGCTGGTTAAGGAAGGGAGCACGATCATCTCATTTCTCTATCCGTCACAGAACCAGGCTGTCGTGGATACCCTTGCTTCTCGCAAAGCTAACGTATTTGCGGTAAGTTTGCATCTTTCTATTGGGCGGGTGATCACTCATACATGGGCAGATGGATATGATACCCCGGATATCTCGTGCCCAAGAATTTGATGCATTGAGGTGTGGCCACTGCATATACGCCCATTTCCTTGGCATGTAAACTCACGCGTTGCTCAGCTCCATGGCAAATATTTCAGGATACAAAGCAGTTTTAGAGGCTTCTAATCATTTTGGACGATTCTTGACTGGTCAGGTTACCGCAGCTGGGTAAGCCATCGTTTGGATCTAACCACTATAGTCACTGACGTCCTCTTAGAAAAGTGAGAAAATACTTACGCCAATTTACTCCAACAACCCTGACTTTTTTTCCATAGATTCCCCCGGGCAAAGTTTTGATCATTGGTGCTGGTGTTGCAGGACTGAGCGCAATAGCAACTGTAAGTCACACGATCAACAAAACGGATGTATTAATGACATTGACCACAAGGCACGGCGTCTTGGAGCGATTGTTCGTGGTTTTGACACACGGTCAGAGGCGCGCGAGCAGGTGCAATCCCTAGGCGCCGAATTTCTTGAGGTTTCCATCAAGGAGGAAGGCGGTGGTGGTGGCGGTTATGCCAAAGTCATGTCAAAGGAATTCATTGAAGCTGAAATGGCCTTGTTCCGGGAGCAGTGCAAGGACGTAGACATCGTCATTACCACTGTAAGCTGCACCGTCGGGTATTAGCTCATCTTTGACCCACCACCTAGGCACTCATTCCTGGGAAACCAGCGCCTAAGCTCATCACGCGGGATATGGTATCAATTATGAAGAAAGGCTCTGTTATTGTGGATCTGGCTGCTGAAACAGGAGGAAACTGCGAAGTTACTCGTCCTGGTGAATTGTACGTCCATGAAGGAGTTACAATCATTGGTTCGTCTTGCAATACTCTTTGTCCCTGAGTAAATAGCTTACATGGCCTAGGTTACACTGATCTACCATCCCGGTTGCCCACGCAATCATCCACGCTGTACTCGAACAACATTACAAAGTTCTTGCTGTCGATGGGTGGTGACGGTAAATTTGTAATCGATTTAAATGATGAGGTTATTCGGGGCTCTCTTTCGGTACATCAAGGTCAGGTATTGCCGTCAGTTCCTCGTGTGATGCCACCACCCGTGAAGGCACCTCCTGCGAAGGAAGAAACTCAAGTGACAGCCATCACACCATGGCAAAAGGCTACGCGAGAAGTCGCGACTGTTACAGCGGGCATGGGTGGGGTGGTAGCACTAGGAAAGGCCACAGCAACTTCCTTCATGGACAACTTCTTCACATTTGGCCTTGCAGGCCTTGTGGGTTATCGGTATGTGCATGCACGATCTTCGCCATGTCATTATTGAAATACCACAACACCAGTGTCATCTGGGGTGTTACTCCTGCATTGCACTCCCCCCTCATGTCTGTGACTAATGCCATCTCGGGCTTGGTACGACTGCTAGTGTTTGACCATTGTACATATGCTCATACTCGTATTGTCGCCTAGGTTGGTGTTGCCGGCATGTTCGTTATGGGAGGTGGCTACTTCCCTGGGACCATCCCACAGACTTTGGGAGCTCTAGCTGTGCTATTAGCGAGTGTCAATGTAGCAGGTGGCTTCGTCATTACGAAGCGCATGCTAGATATGTTCAAACGTAAGTTGAGACATTGATTAATTAATGAGACTAATGGCTGAGCACGGGTCTCCGACTGCCTAGGCCCCAGCGACCCACCCGAGTATCCATGGCTATATGGCGTCCCTGCTGTCGTTTTCACAGGAGGTTTTCTCGCCGCAGCGAGTACAGGAATGGCTGGGCTTGTACAGGCTGGATATCTGACAAGCAGCATTCTCTGCATTGGTGACTATCATCCCCATCTTGATTAAAAATGGACCGTGTTAATGGATGGAATTAGGTTCTCTATCGGGCCTTGCGTCACAAACTACCGCAAGACAAGGCAACGTTTTGGGTATTCTTGGGGTTGGCTCAGGTGTATTGGCGTCACTTGCTGCCGTTGGCTTTCCGCCTGCCGTAATTGCCCAATTTGCTGGAGTGGCAACAATTGGAGGCGCCGTTGGAGCAGTTATTGGGCGTAGGGTCACCCCAACTGAACTTCCTCAAACTGTCGCTTTGCTGCATTCTATCGTCGGGTTGTCTGCAGTCCTCACCAGTATCGGGAGTGTACTCACTGACCTGAGCCACTTAACTACGCTTCACATGACTACCGCTTATCTGGGTGTTGTCATTGGTAAGTCCTTTTGTTGCTTCTTGAACTGTGGTTGTGACCCAACCGAAACAAGGCGGCATCACATTCACTGGCTCCCTCGTCGCGTTCCTTAAGCTCGCGGCCCGTATGTCTTCGAGACCTCTTGCATTGCCAGGAAAGCACATCGTCAACTCGACGCTTCTCGGAGCCAACGCTTTGACTATGGCTGGGTTCTTGTCTATGGTACCAGCAACGCCACTCGTTGCGGCTGGATACTTAGGAGCTAGTACTATTCTGAGTTTCATCAAGGGTTACACGACGACTGCTGCTATAGGTGGTGCAGATATGCGTAAGTTAATTTCGATCTACCTGTAGACCTAGTCTCATTGCTTTAATGATACTCTTAGCTGTTGTTATTACTGTTTTGAATGCCTATTCGTAAGCTATCCTTCTGGACCACAGTAACTTGCTGACATGACACTACAACAGTGGTTTTGCCCTTGTGGCAGAAGGTGATATTTATTGCGCACAGTCAATCTGGCCTAGACTAACTTCGTACTAGGCTTCATGCTGGATAATCCACTCCTCACCACTGTTGGGGCATTGATTGGTGTCAGTGGCTCAATTTTGTCATATATCATGGTATGAAAACACTTTTGCTGCATAACTCTGAGATTTATATTCGTTTCAGTGTGTGGCCATGAATAGGTCCCTTACCAATGTGTTGTTTGGTGGTATTGGGAGTGGTGCAACAGCAGAGACCCATAAAATTGAAGGGGCCATTACAAAAACCAGCGTAGATGATACTGTTGACGCCCTTGCCAATGCTGATAGCGTTATTCTAGTAAGTCCACGAAAGCATCACAGAGATAGCCTTGTCCTCATACAGAAATAGGTTGTCGGCTATGGAATGGCGGTGGCAAAGGCACAATATGCTATCTCTGAGATTTGTGCCATGCTTCGTGCCAAAGGCGTTAACGTCAGAGTAAGTACCTTAATTTGCTCTCTTGAATGTCTACTAAATTCCATATCCAGTTTGCAATCCACCCTGTTGCTGGCCGTATGCCCGGCCAATGCAACGTTCTCCTTGCAGAAGCTTCAGTTCCATACGACAGTAAGTCAAATTCCATCGTCAAAGAACCCTTACTTACTGTGTGTGGTAGTTGTACTCGAGATGGATGAAATTAATGACGATTTCAAGGACACTGATGTGACCCTCGTCATTGGTGCTAATGATACTGTTAACCCTATCGCTCTGGAACCAGGCTCGGCGATCGCTGTATGTGTTTCAAACACGCTTTTAGTGACAGTGTCGATTGATTGTACTGTATAGGGAATGCCTGTACTGCAAGCCTGGAAGAGCAAGCAGGTTATCGTGATGAAGCGAGGCTTGGCTAGTGGTTATGGTAGGTAGCACATTAATGTGAATTCCGTGCTTCTGCTGATGGTAGTTCTCTTTCTGTGCAGCTGATGTACCTAACCCTATGTTCTATATGCCAAACACGAAGATGCTATTTGGAGACGCCAAGGACACATGTGACGGTATGTGGTCCTCTCTTTTTGTTTGGCTCGAAACTGAGTTCTATTCTGTAGCCCTTAAGCGCCGTCTGGAGGCTAAACTCCAGTCTTAGGGTGAAAGAGTTATTGCTGAGTCTATCTATCAGTTGTTCATGCTTTGTATTGTTGTATTGCTTGTGTTTTTATGTATATAAGAAGGGAATCTGATCAAGAGTAACTTCGTGAATTTATGAGCTAGAAAGAGTTCAACAGGTCGTGCAAGAGTTTCATCAACAGAAGGTAATAAAGTAAAAAAAATGCCATCAATAGCAAAGCGGGGAAGCAAGTGAAGAACGAAATGATCGATATGTCCAGAGTGAATTCCAAGATAAAGATACGCTAGTGAATTGAAAGGCGTGGAGGGAAGTTCTAAATAGGGAAGTTCTTGGTCATGATGGTAGGACCTGCTCTTGAATACAAGACCTGGGTATCGTAAAGTGTTCGAAATGGTAGTAATCGGGCGTAAAATAAGGCAAGCATTGATATTATTGGCTATCGTGTAAATGCAAATCGTGAGCCATCCTTGGAATCACCGTGCAGTGGTGGGGTAATGATTGATGATGACATAGTGGAGGATGCCAGCGAAGATATCGAACTGGTGGATGATAACCTCGTCAGGGAGTAGGATGAAGCGGAAGCCGAAATAGCCACAGGGCTATTTAGGGTACCCAGAGAAGAGTATGGGGATGATCTGATGGTTGGGATGCCATTCCAGATCTTTTCTGACCACCCGCCCAAGCTCCAATTATCCTTGACAGGAGGGAGGAACGTAAGACGCTTTGGCTGATTGTACAACCATGTCGCGATAAGCACAATTCCCGAGCCAAGCAGGAACGTTACAGTGATTTGAAAGTCGAAGAGGGCGACAGACGCGAGGAAGGATATGACAATGCTGAGACTTGTAGCAAAGCCCTTGAGAATATTGTCCGCATATTTGATCACCAACGCTGTTATTAAACCACCCAGGACTTGAACCATGACGGTCGCCCACGCCCAAGCTCCAAAATCGTGGAAAAGGGACAGGAAGAACCCATCTTGAGGTGATCCGGAGCCTTGTGTTGTATGGGAAAGGATTATAGGAACGAGGGCAGGAAGCAAGGAGAAGAACGACAGCTGAACATTTCGAACCCAGAGGTCCGCCTGGGAATTTTTGAGAACCATCTCAAAGTAGACGCCAGCAAGACCAGATGTGAAGCAAGCCGATGCGACGGCAATGAATCCCTTCAGTGGGTTCATAGCACTATCATGCTGGGTTAAAGAGCTAGAACTTGAGCCACCCGATTGTATTTGGACTATGCCCACGCCGATGGCAAGAGAAAATAGCGCTAGCCATTGAACCGACGTCAATTTCTTGCGTAGCAAAACAACAGAGAAGGCCGCAGTGGTCAGAATCTTCATCTGGTAACTGACTTGGAAGGTTGCCGCGTCGAGGTTAGATGCTGCTACATATTGCAGATTATTCTGAATTACTGCAGAGCGAAGTTTTGAGCTAGGAGAAAACGAGGGTAAATGAAACTCGCCACACACCATAAAGAATAGCAGGAATAGATAGCTTCCAACAATCCGAACTGAATACATCCCGGTATAACTTTTGCGCGCGCAGCATGCAGACACGGGGATGCCATGATGGGGCCCCACTCGTTCCTACCAGTGTAGATGGGTCGATATTAAGGAATGCAATGACTATGGAAATTGTGCCCTTCAAAATTTCGTTCATGAGTACAGCTGTGGCTGCCGAGTACGTTTGAGAAGGCGCGGAGGATACACGGGAATAGTGCATGATAAGAGTCAACATCGAGTTCTGAATGGCCAACGTTACGAGCCTGCGAAAATGAGCATAAGTACGCGATGAAGATGAGTGAGGATAGCGAGCATGGCGTGAAGGATAGCTTATCGGTGCGCTAGCCATATTCAACAAGCTCGCTACCACGAAGACGAAGCGCGATCACGCGGGACTCACGATATGTATTTGAGAGGAATTCCCCATACAGCTGGGATAGCGGGTATATTGGTAGGAGCACCAGCGGAATTGTGTTCCACCATGAAGCCAGCCTCTTCGTCCACGGGATTACGCCCACCACCTCTGTTTAGGTTGAAGTCATTTGTAGAGAAGTTCCCTGGTGCATTGCCATGGTATTTTGACATCAAACGAAGAGCACGCAAGACAGTGACGGACTACTGAGAGAGATGATGACTGAGGGGAAACAGAACAAGAGATTAGTGCCCAGAAGTAGTCTAGATGGGTGGAGGAGCAGAAGGAAGAGGGAAATATTTAGCCGCGATATGTGAGTTACTGCTTGGCGCAGCATTGGCTTAGACTATTTGTACTCAGCTGATCCCAAACACTTCATACCACACCAGGCTGGACAATCATTCTTTCGTTTTACTTTGCACCCCAGGCTATGCTTATCATTAGGCTGTGCAGAATAGTACTATATCTATCTAGTCCTTAATCCCGAACAAGTCGGGAGCTGCTGTTGCTCATCGCCTTGCTCTTCCTTTCGTGTTCATACAGGCCAAAGATGCTATACGTCGGGCTCCGGTATTCGGCATACGCCTGCGGATTAGCATGTTCTAGCGCCATCTGGGATAAAGAGGGCAGAGGAGGCGGGGATGGCACCCGTGGCGGCTTATCATCCCGTTTCGTGCTTCCATAACTGGCAGATGGCGCGTTTCGACTCAAAATTTGTATGGGCCCTTCCTCTGGTGGCTTCTCATGGTTGTAGTCCATAAGCATTAGGCTTCCAAGAGAACTTGTGTCGAGCTCAGTCGCAAGTGGAGGCAGTGACAGGTGCCCATCGCCGACCTCGGAAATACCTCGCTTGTGGGTGCAATTATCTTTTGCCGTGCGCCGCGATCCCGCAATGCTCACAGAATCGTCTGGGTACAGAGTGGGTCGAGGTGACGTTGATGAATACTCAGCCGGTGAGTGTAGCCCGAGAGCATATGTCAATGCAGCTGCTGCGCTTCGGTCTTGTCGTGTGTCCGGGGTTGACTGAAGGGGATGCTGCGTCTCGGGCGTCTCCGGTGTCATTCTTGGTTTTCCAGGAAAGGAAGGCAGTGTAGAAACACGAGGATATGCACCAGGCGCATGATAGGCAGATTTGATGCGGGCTCGACCTCCGCTTACCGGAATTGCAGGAGGTGTAGAGATAACGTGTGCAGGATGCGCGTGTATACGCGTTGCAATGCTCGGAGAGGAAACGTCAGCTCCGTCGTAAGCCAAACCATGAGAATTTCGATAGTACATTCTGTCCTGTTCGCATGCTTCTTCGATTAACGAATTGCTCCTGCTCCTATGCAAACTTGCTTTGGACCTGGTGCGGTCGAGAACGCGGTGCCCGTCGGCTGTGAAAGCTGTAGGTCCGCCGAGTGCGATTCCCATATTTTCTGGAGGCAGTGGAGAATTGGGATACAGAGACAAGGAGGCCATTGAGACTCTCGTGGCAGCGCGAGCAAGTGCACCTTGAAGCTGAGCCAGAGGAGCTTGCCGGGGTGAATTTGCGGGTGTCTGAGATGCAATGCAGGAATCACGATGTAGCCCTTCCAAAGAACAACTAGGCGTGCAGTTGGAGCCACCAATCGTGTTGGAAACTGCAATATCAGATCCAGTCGCAACGACATCCGGCTTATGGACAACAGTAGTAGAAGTTCCAGCATGACTCAATTGGTCGTCTAGTTTAGGTCGTGGATAGGGCGTCCAAGTAGGGATACTGACAATAGCAGATCGCATCGAGAACCGTTCATTGCCACCGAACAGAGGTGAGTCTGGTGGATGGAGTTTGTCGTCACCATAGGCATCGTTTGGCATTGGCAGAGAAGGGAGTGGACGCGTTCGACGATGAGGCCGCCAGCAAACTCTGGTGATAAAGAACAGTCCAAGAACTATGCAACCTGCGCCTATAGCCAGAAGCACAATAACGACGGTGGAGACCTTGTGAGGAGACTGTATTTTTTGATGGTGTTGGCTGCTGCGATCCAGAGCATTGTTTACCTGTGCGACGGATGAGTAGGACTCCATGCTGCTAGTAGGGAATGCGGCTCCTGAGGATACAGACGTAAGAAATGCGGCGCTAGTATGTGAAGGAAGGGCGGGGAGAGCAGAGAACACGGATGGCGACTTGATGGTGGTTGAGAGAGCGAAGTGGCTAGTTTGGGTAGGAAAGGAAGTTATTGCGCCATAGTCGAGTATAATGGGTGCAGAGGTTGGTACAGAGGTATCTGGAATCGGCACGGGTATGAAGCTGTCTTGTTCATCATTAAGTTCAACTATTCTATCTTGAGACCATGGCGATGGTGTAAAGTCGATGTCTGCCGGGGGGTCATCGCCAAAGGCATCGGGTAAAGCATCAGAAGTTTCTTCTAACAATATAGCCAAGCGAGACGCGTGTTCCTGTTCCAAGCGTTTTGGGGCGTGGAGGGTTGGATCAGAACTACGGGATTTGCGCGGGTGCCCGACCACCAGGCGTGGGGCTTGTTGAGGGCGCGGAGAAGCCCTGAAAGCTCTCAAGGGTGAAGGGGGCATGAGATAACACAGAGCAGAATGGCGAGTAGCAGATGGCGTCCAGCGCGATTACACTGCAGCTGAGAACTGGCTGAGCGAGCACAGACCGTGACACAGGGAGGTGTCACGACCATCGCGCTCCGTCACAGGTCACAGTGCAATGTCTTCGCTTAATTGAATCCATCTTGTGCACTGCACCGTCTGCGTGTTCTCCACTGTTTGTCTCTACCACACTTCTTCCGCTCGTCCATCGGCAGAATCAAGGGTCAAATATACTCGACTCTGGGCTTTATCATCGTCTTCGCATCTGAACACCAGTCGCCATCTGCTTGGCTCAGTCTGCGCCAACAGGCCACCGGCGCAAACGTAATTTCAAGCATAGTCCCAAATTCAATCTCGACAGATATATCTAGTTCGCGTGACCGAAGCATAATGGACGCGTATGAGTTCGTCCATCATGCATATCATTGCTCCTGAGTCCCTAACCCCCAATAGTGATTCACAATCACAGGCCACACAGCTTCTCCACAATGTGCTTGCAAAGCCACCCGCACCAGCCTGGAAGCCAAGTAGAGCGCACTCAACGAACGCCAACGACCAAGATAAATACACCTCCAGCGATTCATTTGGCTCATCAAGGCGCTCTATACCGCGCTACAACCTCTATGGTCTAGCGGAAACACAGACTCAAAATAGTGAAGATTATAAAATGGGCGATGAATCGCAAAAGGAAAATTTGAAAGACACCAGTAGGTACCTATGGAGTGCCTCATTTTCTCAACTATTAACCCGCCAACCCTCTCCTGCAGCGCTTGCAGGGGCATGCCGTAACGAATCCACACCACTTTATGCGTCAAAAGTAAGATCACGTCAACAATTTCCTTCCTTTCCATGAGTCTAATTACCTTGTTCGTGGTCAAAGGCTCCAAACTCCAAAGGCCATCCTTCCAACCCCACAAGGACGACCGCCGATATAAGTTGCAATACACTTGTCTCGTCACCGTCAGAATCGACTGCTCATCAGCTTGTCACTTCGCGTCACGTATCACCCCTTCCTGACGACGACCCAGACTTCAGACAAGGTTCTGTTGCCCACGAAGGCTCGCAACAAACCGCCCGCAGTCGGTTCAGACAGTTTGAAGTCCCTCTACAGGAATTAGAACGAGGAGCGCGCGCTCTTGACACCCCCGAGCACCCCTCACCAACCACCAGGTCCATGTTCTCTTATAATGGATCCTCGAAATTCCAATCCCGCCGTACGCCAAGCCCCCATGGTAATATTTTGGTCGATGCCACGCCTGATCAATCCATGATCTCTGAGTCGCAGTCGCAGTCCCAGACATCGTTTTTGCCACCTCGCCAATCAACACCCCCATTTCGACCGGAATCTCCGGAATCTCCGGAACCTCTATCCCCCGTTCCCAGACAGCCTGAATTCAGCCTGGAGGATACTCAAACCCAGGATTTAGATGCTTTAAGTGACAGTAGCGACCCATCTTCAAGTTTTTTTTGAGCCTAGTAAAGCCGATGCCGTACCTGATGATTTAGAACCAACCCAACCCACCACAGAGCCTGATCTGGATGAAAATGACAAGGACACCACGGCCCCTCATAAAACAATCACAACAGCACCGAGTTCAGGTCGCAGGGGCCTTCTTTCCTTGGTGTCTGCGGACAAGCGGTATCGATATCAGCACCTGATAACTGAAGAATCTATCCCTTTCTTTCCTGTAGAGACGCAACCCATTGCATTTGATTCTGTCCAGCAGCGTATGCCAACACCTCCGAGGAATGCGACTATAGTAGGCGATGAAACTCAGCCCTCCCATTACAATGTCAAAACCGCACCGCCTATTCCATCAAAGCCACCGCCTCCAACAGCCCAGTTTCCGCCAAGGAATGCCACTCCTCAACCTACGCAACAAGTGCATCGAGCCAGAGAAGGAACCGAAGAGCCACCGGACGTGGTGCCCGATTCACAACCTTTCAGCACTCGTGCTCCTGCGCAACCGCGCACAGATAGTAGCGCTGCCACCAGCCTGAAAAAAGTGTTACCCGATCCCCGATCCCCTCGCGTGACTGAGCCAGATCACGATGACCACACTGAAGATGATGAAGTCGATGACATGCCTCTTGCCGATCTCATTCGGAATGGTAAGATCGGAGCACGGGGCTCTGCTCACGGACCTGCGTCCCGAGTCATTTCAAGGGTACGTGCTCATCTAGGTTCAGGTTCATTATTTCTACAATTGTATTTACGATTGAGTAGGCCCAGACGGAGAGTGATACACCCAGGGCCAGGCCGACTAGGGCGGTGGCAACTGAGCAGCGAGTCTTACTTAAACGCTCAGCACAGGGGAGAGCATGGGTAAATGGTGAAGTACCCTCCTCGTTACCTGAACAGGATAGCAACAAGAAAGGCCGCCAGAAGACACTCACTACCCGGGTGAAACAAGAAGCTTCTAGCTCCACTATGATTGGTACTCGGTGTGGTTCACGAAGTGCTGATAGAAGGTCTGCAAATAAAAAACCCATTGCGATCTGTAAACGAAAACAGATAGAGAAGGAAGGAGGATGTGAAAGCGAATTAACATCAGATGATGAATTGTGCATTCCCAGCCGAGAAGATACTTATGCCCTCGAACACAATGGCAACAACCCGGCGTCGGCGCAGAAGTCACGCAAACGCAAACGAATAACCAGGTCGCCTCAGACCAGAAGTGCTTCGAAGGTGTCAATGGCGACGACGGTAGGCCGAAACACACCAGGTGGACGACAGACTAAGAGGTTCCGGTCGACAACATCTCTGGCAACGAGGGCAAGTCCCGCATTGGAGCCAACACGCGTCTTCGCTCTGTGGAGAGCAGATAGTCATTACTACCCCGGCGTTGTACATTCAATTCAAGGGCCCTCCTCGTACGACATCCGATTCGATGACGGGGCGACTGCGATAGTGAAGATTGATCATTTGCGGCTGGGAGAACTCCGTGAAGGAGACGATGTTCTGGTTGCTCAAACCGATCACAGTTCCAAGGTGACATCTGTGAGTGGTGAGGGCGAGAATCAAATAATCACAGTTTCTTTGGATGATGAACCAGTAACCGTGCCTTTGGTTTCGATTAAAGTTGCCTCGAAGACCATCATGCATGCCTGGAAGGACCGCATCCTCACTCCCGATCTGATTACGCCTGTCATGGTAAAGCAAACCTTGACACCGTCTAAAGAGCTGTCCACTACTTTTCCTCCAACACGGAGTAGCCGTAAGATCCTAGCAGGTGTCGGTTTGGTGGTTACTCTGGGTGCTGGAAACGAGGATCGGGAGGAGTTGTTGGCGGGGATTAAAAGCGGTGGAGGAATAGTCATTGACGAGTGGTCGAGCGTCATCAATATGAAAGGGAAATACAGTCGAAAACAAACGCAGTGGGTCATTGAGAAGAGCGAAGTCAAATGGACAGGAAAGGACACGATTCAACGGGTGTTCTTGTTGGCCGACGAAGCAAGCTTCAAGCCAAAATTTTTGACCGCACTTGCGTTGGGAATACCCTGTCTCTCGACGGAATGGTTGGAAGACGCAATTCAAGAGGTAGGACTTCTCCTTTGGGTGTTGATCGGCATATCTAATGACCGTAGGGCGAACAACCGGCATGGTCCAAGTACCTCTTAGATCAAGGATTCTCTTCACAGCTCCAAGCGTGCATAACACAACAAGTCGATGCTAAATGGGGTGCAAGCCCACATGATGTCAAGCATATAATGGACAATCTTGTCCCAGCCAAGCTCTTTAAGGACAAGGACATATTGTGTTTGGGAGATGACATGTTTCCACAGGTCAAGAGAAATGTAAGGTGATGCACCCACCTTTCCTTCACCTTGATCTCACCGTTACCACCAGGGAGCTGTTGGTTCAACCCAAGAGGCGACCAACGCCATCCTCGGAATCATTGTGTGCATGGGTGCCCATCGAGTTAAAGCAGTCAAAACCTTACAACAAACCCAACACGAGGTTGAGACGTATGACTACCTCATCATAAGGGAAAGAGATCACTACACCCCCAATCTCAGTGAACTTGGCCCAACTGTTGTTGATTGGCAGTGGGTTAAAGATTGCTTGATTGCTTCTCGTCTTCTTCCACCCCCAACATGGCTAGAGTGATACACTTCTTATTATCTGTGCATATAACACATTCTTACCATCTCCATTGTAGCATAATTCATACCAACGGTACAGGGAAATTTGAATAATCGATATATATACTCATGTACACGTACTATAGTTCAAGCATGTATATATCATAGCTGGTCGAAAGCTCCTTGACATCACATCCGACTCGTCGCCAACTCTTAGCAAAGCATGCGACAACGCGCACATCTGCGCTCGGTGTCGAGGCTGTAAAAACGGTTGTTGACACGGATGGGAAGACGAAGGAACCGACGAACAAGAGGCAGATAAGACCGATCGGGAAGCAGAACTGAGTAGGGATGTGTCAGTGTTGCTTAGAAGTTTCAGCAGCACCTCATGCTCACAATCGCAGTCAATATACCGCAAAGACCAAACTCAACCATGGGTTCGTGGTACCCATACGCACAAGGAGTCATTACTAGAATAAGTATTGAAATTGAGTAACAGAACACACCGTGACTGGTCTTGACTTACCGTCCGGATAACGCCCAGGAAATGGGACGACCGGGGACGGGGTAACTGGGTATGTCGGTTGAGGTGGTTCATAGGGTGGGGGAGTAACTGGCTGTGGTTGTGCGGGCGTATGAGGGGTCCTGTCGGGCTTGTAGGTTTCGCTCATGTATCGTCGTACGGACGAGCCCAGCAAGCCAATTGTCCAAAGCAAGTAATGGTGTTTCAGAACGATCACCAGACTGGATGTGCATATCCACACGTTCGAGAGGATATGCTGAGGTTATCGACTGTCCTTGCGAGCCACTGCCATGGTGTCCTCAGCGCGCGATAGGGCCGTGCTAAGCCAACCCATCCCAGCAGGGTTCTGCAGTACTTTACGCCAACGCAATCAAGGGGCGTGTATGTCACGTGGTCAACACACAATGCCGCAGACCGAAACTCAGTATTCAACGAACATTACATACCCACACTAGGCCATGAGCGACGAAGAATACGAAGTCGGTGCGTTCTCTGTTGCGCACATGGAGTTGTTCGTGACTAATATGCCGTGCTAGAATCCATCGTTCAAGCCAAGGTCGTCAAAAAACGCAAAAACCTCCTGTGGGTAAGTGAATTATCAGCGTTGGCGTTTGTTGCATCGTCAGCTCTTTGTGTCCATTAGCAATTCAAAGTCAGAGTGCGTGGCTGTAATTTTGCCTATGAGTCCCTAGCTAACAATGGCATGGAACTAGTGGAAGGGCTATAGTCCCGAGGACGATACGTGAGTCTACTTCGCTCTCTCGACGCGTCTCTGGCCTAATTAGCCAAGTTGGGAGCCCGTGGAGTCATTTGAAGGATCCCAGGATGTTCTTAACAAGTTTTGGGAGCGAACCAACTCTGGAGGACGAGATTATCGCGACATATCCCTGTTCAAGGCAGGAGAGGAGTTTATTCCGACTGGGCCTCCGCGTACGCAACTTCCTCTCTCCGGTAGCAACTCATCCAAAGCTCTGTTCAGGTCGAAAGCAGCGTCAAACACTCTCAAATCCAAGTACAACACCAATAGCATCTGCTACCGATGCCCACCAGTCTCCTACCAGCACATCATTCCCTGAAAAGCGACGACGTAGTCCTTCTCCTAACCCCGAACCAAATAATCGGCCCATAAAACGAGCACGGGAACGTGTTCCTCCAAGTACCTCCACGTCACAATCACAGGGCATTCAGTTTAAGAATTATCCACCCCAATCCCTGCCACAAAATGAATCACCCATTCTGCTTCCAAAGCCACGAAAGACCAGCAAACGGCCTTCCTCTCCTGAAGTCGTCCCCGATTCCGACGAGGAAACAGAAAACACTCTTACACTTCAGGATCCGGCTCCCAAAAATATCGCTAGGCGCTCCACTAAACCTGCCACCGTCCCGCCACCCCCAGGTTCAATGGCCGCTAAAATGGTTAAAAATCTCCACAGAGACAGAACCTATTCAAAGACTAGTGCTGCACAGCCAAAAATTAGCGATGAAGTCGAGAAGGAAGAGGATCGAGCAGAAGCAGTAATCCCCTCCCATAAAACAAGATCGACGAATCCTCTCGTCAAGAAGATGGATGACCCCCAAATCACTCACACCCACAGTGCGATTTCCACAAAAGCACGAATTATGAATCAAACGAGCACCACAGCCGAGCAAGTCATTCAATCGACTCGACCAAAACCAGGTCCAGGTCGTTCATCAACAGGAATGCTTCAAAAGAATAGAAGCTCCTTACTGACCGCGGAAAAAGGTGCACTGAAGACGGTAAAAGGCAAATTTACCCGCGCCAAGCGTTCATCTGACGCAGAAGAAGATAGAGGAAACAATACTACATCAGACCCGTTGGAGAAGACCGGTCAGCATTCTGGGGAGGATGCACAAGACAATGCTACACTGCCATCTGTTGTACCTAGTTCGGAGTTGTTGAATTTAGCAGCGGGCGAAACCAATGCAGAAGACGCGGAGATGCTTCCCACCTTTGAAGACGCCGAACCAGAGCCACCCTCATTATCTACCACCTTGACGACCTCCGCCATGCTGCCACCTAGGACTGTTCCATCAAGCAAGAAATCTATGCCCTTCGGCTCCCTGCCAGAGTTAAGTAAAACTGCAAGTCAAGTCGAAAAGGCGCCTAACGAGAAAGCGTGAGTGGGCCGGGTATCTTATCCTGGTAATATTCCTAAATCCCTTTCAGGTCTGCCTTAGTCCAGGAAATGCTCTTCACTGGGAGTTCGTCGTCATGGGGGCGTACGATGTTTGATGACTCGTAAGTATGGTCTTCTAGTTCTGCCACGATACGCCAGCCTGCGTGGGTCGAACCTCGCCAACTTGCTCCATTTTTGTATGAACCACGCTTACATAGGACCACTTCCAGGAACAAGCCCACCTCGGTATTGCACCTCGCCCTAGACCACTCGCATTCCATCCCAGTAAAGCTTGAACCTCTTGGATCTGGCGCTGACGGTGCTCAAAAGTTGGGTTCAATTGTCCAGCGCAATCCCAACGCTCCGCCGGGGAAATTCTATAGCGCAAACAATGCCAACACAGTACTGGACACTATGCGGACATGCGGGACAACGGCCCTTGTCAAAATCGATGCTCGGGCTACTCAGGACCAGGTATCACTGTTTCAACAATTCCAGGACCGCCTAAGAGCTGGTCGCCTGGTATGTCCTTCACTCTCGCTCGGTTACCACTTTCTGAACTATTCCAGTTCATAGCTGTGGCCGGCCCGGATGTCCTGGCATTCTGCTTCTCCAAATCATTCGCTATCGCCTCCAAACTTAATATCCCCACGTCTCACCTGGAAGGAGATAGTACTGTAGTGGCCAGAGTAACCATTGAGAATTTCAGCGGATATGCAGAGGCTGCCCTTTCTTCAGAGTCATGGTAGTGCATTCATTTCGGACTCGCATAGCTCACACTTCAACACTAATGGTTTATGCTTATCTGTACATTGATTGTATGTATTGCGTGGTATGTTGCTACGTGATGCCAGGGTGGATGGTAATTAGTCACGTGTCACATGAACCTGACGCGTTGAGTCAATCCGAAGTACACCGCGTAGTACACGCTAATTAACACTCTTTGCTGTCTTCCATAACCATGCTGCGACGCGCCCCCACCTTACCCGACGGCAGAGTCGTGGACCGACTCCAAGAGAGCACGCGTATCAATAAGCCATTCAAGCCCCCAACCCTCAGCACGCTCAAGGTTCAGCCACAACGCAAGCGAAAGCGAGTCTCCTACAAAGAGCAACAGAACGATTCGGAGTCCGATGAGCCTGCCTCAAAGAAGAAGAAAAAGAACGACAAAGACGGAGCCTACACTGAGGAGGAACTGCTCGCAGCCATCAAGAAGTATCCTGTGTTTAAGCCAAAGCCGTTTGAGCAGCTACGAAGATTCTCCTTGCCTTCGATGACGAACAAGGATGGAGAAATAATACAGCTGATGCCATCCAACGTCTCTTTGGGAATTCGTCCACAAGCCAAGCTTATCCCCCGTCCACTGCATGATCCCATGGAAGATCATGCCATTGTCCTGTACGACCCAACCATTGACGACAGGGAAACAGAAGAGGAGAAGATTGAAAGGGAGAAGGAGGAAGCGAAAGAAAGGGCCGCGAAGGAAGCAATGGAGAAGACCGCCGGCATGTACAATCCCCATAAATCACTCAAAGTATTGCTTGGGGAAAATCAGAAGAAGGAAAAGCTTGTAAAAGTGCCCGTTGTAATTGACCCTCTATTATCCAAAGTCCTACGACCTCACCAGGTCGAAGGTGTGAAGGTGTGTAATATTGTCAGGTGCTTGATGTAATTCGATATTGAGTTGAGGATTAGTTCTTGTACAGATGTACGACCGGCATGATGGTAGATAACCAGTATGGGTGCATCATGGCAGATGAGATGGGCCTCGGAAAGACGTTACAATGCATTGCTTTGATGTGGACCTTGCTCAAGCAGTCCCCTCACCCGGGCAAACCTTCCATTGAGAAATGCATTATCGCGTGTCCTTCTAGCTTGGTGAAGAACTGGGCCAATGAGCTTGGTAAGACGATATCGGTGTACGCGTGCGTGAATTAACTTTCCCCCTAGCAAAGTGGTTGGGGAAGGATGCCATTAACCCTTTGGCAGTTGACGGTAAAGGTGGAAAGGCTGAGCTACTTGAGAAGGTCGCCCGATGGGTGACAGCCCGTGGTAGGAATGTCTCCCAACCAGGTAAATCCGAAGTGGGCATAACTCTGCGACTCGCTGATATCTGTTGCAGTTATGATCGTCTCTTACGAGACGCTGCGAACGCTGACGGCTTATCTGGCAAATTGTCAGATTGGTTTATTGCTCTGTGATGAAGGACATCGACTGAAGAATTCAGGTTCGCTCAACTCGCTCCCATCCCTGCACATTATTGACTTCTGCTCAGAATCACTTACATTCCAGGCATTAAATTCTCTGGATGTTAAGCGACGAGTGATTCTTACCGGTACCCCAATTCAGGTTAGTCACTGTATCAGATGATTGGCTCGCCTACAGACCTCTGTTCCCGCATAGAATGACCTTTCAGAATACTTTTCTCTCCTGAACTTTGCCAACCCTGATTTCCTGGGCTCGAAGAATGAGTTTAGAAAAAACTTTGAGAATGCCATTATTCGAGGTCGTGATGCTCTTGCTAGCGATGAGGTAAAGGCGCAGAGCGAGAAAAAGCTGAAGGAACTTGGTGGCCTAGTTACTAAGTTCATCATCCGTAGGACGAATGACCTGCTCTCCAAGTACTGTATGTCCATTTTTTATGCTTTTCTCCTTCAGTGTGATTCATGCGCTTGGTCAACAGTGCCCGTCAAGTACGAACATGTTGTATTTTGCAACCTATCAGAATTTCAGCTTGCGCTGTACCGCTTATTCATCTCCTCACCGGAGATAAAGGCATTACTGCGCGGAACAGACTCTCAACCACTCAAAGCTATCAACATTCTGAAGAAATTGTGCAATCACCCCGAGCTATTGGACCTCCCAAACGACCTTCGTGGCTCAGAAGATCTCATACCTGATGGCTTTGAAGGTGCTGGCTGCACCGGTAAGCGAGGTCGCAATCCCAATGTGAGATGTGACTGGGGAGGCAAGTTCGTGGTGCTGGAACGGTGCGTTGCAATATCCGCTTATCACATGTCCCTATTGACCCATTTTCAGCTTCCTTCACCACCTCAAGACACACACGAATGATAAAATCGTTCTGATCAGTAACTACACTCAGACCCTAGATTTATTCGAGAAATTGTGCCGCAGCAAGAAGTACGTCTTTTTACCATCTCTAGGGTATGCTTCCTTACCTCAGTGTAGGTATGGCTACTTCCGCCTTGACGGAACTATGTCTATCACCAAGCGGCAAAAGCTCGTTGACCAGTTCAATAATCCTGAAGGGAAAGAATTCATCTTCCTTCTCAGTAGCAAAGCAGGTGGATGCGGCATTAATCTAATTGGGGCTAACCGGTTGATTCTTTTCGATCCTGGTACGTTTGAACGATGATATTCATGACTCCATACTGACCACCAATCTGAATAAGATTGGAATCCCGCAGCTGATCAACAAGCCCTTGCTCGTGTGTGGCGTGATGGACAAAAGAAAGAGTGTACGCTCCCAATAGGCTGTGCAACACGAAATATTGATGACCAACAGGTTTCGTCTATCGCTTCATATCTACCGGAACCATCGAGGAGAAGATCTTCCAACGACAGGCCAATAAGCAGGCGCTTTCGTCTTGTGTTGTTGATGAGAAGGAAGATACAGAACGTCACTTTTCGCTTGACGCCTTGCGTCAGTTATTCCTGTTCAACGAGAAGACACTTTGTGAAACACACGAGACTTTCAAATGTAAGCGCTGCAGGGATGGACGTCAGGTTATCAAGTCCTCTGCCTTGCTCTATGGTGATGCTAGCACGTGAGTGGCATTGCATACATTCTGAACACCTTGCTAAACTGGAAGCAGGTGGAATCACTTCACAAATGCAGAGCTGAAAAATAATCATGATGACCTCCTTCGAGCGGAGGTAGGACTTCCAGATGTCTCCTTTGTCTTTCAATACATCAGCCATTAACTGGTTGTACTGCATACCCAGTCGTGTAATTTATTGATTCAAACGGTTTGATTGGCTCTTAGGTAGTTGTGGAAATATAGAATGCACCCTTTTATTAAACAGTCCAGCAAGCAAGCAGGATGAGTAGATGTATCACTGCACTACAGCATCCCAGGAGTCCCAATCTCCATCAACAGTGCGGACTTGTACCAACTCCCCTGTTGCACCGAAATAGGCGGCTTTATACCAAGCCTTCATCTCTTCCTCCGAGAATGGACCAAAGGTCTGGTCACTTGCCTCTGATGCCCACTTGTACTCATATTTGACGTCTGCAGATGGGGGCTCCCAGGATTGGCCAACATCACCTGAAGATCTTACATCACGAACCAGCTCTTCGTAAGTGCGCGAGTATATGTCGTTGTCTCCGAGAGACATTAGTTTCGATGCTAGGCTTGTAATTTCTTCGATTTCTGAAGGCGTGTTTTGAGGCTTATTGGCCGCGGCAGGGGTGCTAGAAACTACACGACTAGGATGACAATTAGCAGCACATCTACACAATCCTCTCGCAACACTTACGCCTTCTGGCCGGGTCGAGGTTTCTTAGCCTTGGCTCCTAGTCGCTGCAAAGCCTCTAGGACGGTTTCGCCTTTCTTCAATTTGGATAATAGCTGCTTCTCCAATGCCGCCTTGCCTCCACTCTCGCGAATCTCTCTTTCCTCAGCGGCGATACGCTGCTCTTGCAACTTTTCCTGCTTCCGCTTCCTACGCCGGGCTAATTTTATCTCCTTGTCACTCAAACCGTCCATCCACCGATCATGGACCTTATGTGGATCAAACGTCCGAACGTAGGTCCCATCTTCTGTGAACTTTCCTTCCTCCATCTCCTCGCGCATGTTGAAGGAGGACAATTCAAAGCCCATTCCTGCCTTCTTCTTTCTTTCGGCGTCGTCTTCGTCCTCTGGCTCATCTGACACCTCGGAATCAGAATTGTCTGAGTTGGACTGTTCGTTGGCGAATTCCTGCCCCTCAATATCACCTAAACGCAGGTACTTTTCAGCTTTCTTCTTTCCTCCATTGTCCTCATTCTTGTCTTCTTTATTTCCTATCGCAAACATGTCGTCTTCATCATCATCCTTCTTTCTGCTATAAACAATGCCTTCGCCATCATCCGTAGAGTCGGACTCGTAGCCCTCATTCTTTACTTGTCCCCTACGATGGGCATTCGGATCCTCCAATGAGGCATCGACCTGCTCTTCAAAGTTGGCAGGATCGTCTTCAGGCTCTACAAAGCGAGTCTTTTTGTTTGCATGCTTGGTACCACGGGAAGACGAGGGTTCCCCGTTGGATGTTGCGGCGCGTTTCCTGTTGGTATGTGAGGCCATGGGAGGGACGCATGCGATGGTTGGAGCACATCTTTCTGGAGTTGATTTGAAGGTGGTTTGTTAATGAGATCGCTGACTCAGCAACAGATTTGGACATCCTCAACCGTGACAGCGTTTCTCTCACAGGGAAGCTGCAATGGATCGCTGGGGCCCGCTGCTTGTATTCATGGCGATTTTTGAACTATTAGATCATGGATAGTCGCGCTTTTTCTCGAGCCCAAGCTTGTATCTAGGCCTATCAGCTTAGCTAGGCAGTTCGCTCCAGGGCGCTTACAATTGCACGGCGGGGTCCTATTGCGGTAGAGCATACGCGCCTGGTCGCCGCTGGAAAGAGACGGAATCTGTCCTTGTAATTTGCTACTTGTGGTTGGCTCCAGCCTTGTCTTAAAGAGGAAAACGCAGATCCTCATAGATGTTCACTCCTTATCAGGCTTCTGGACTGTTACATACGCACCTTATCTCCGCGATAAAGGTCACTGTGTTGAGTTACTGTACGCGACTGTCGTCCAAGGAGACGAGCGCACAAGACGCTGTGTAGTGTCTTGTGGTAATATTGAGCACTGTGTAGCAAACCCGGCGGTAGATTTCAGAACTGTAAAGTCAGAAAATTGAGGCACAAAACACGCGACGGAAGCGGGTGAGAGCCACCCAAATTCTGCCTGCCAAGAGATAAGAGCCGAGCAAGCATCTCCAACGGAGCCCAACCACACAAAGTGCCCTCCTCTCCCCCGCTCTGCTCGTCTTTCATCCCATGTCATCCTTACCATCGCCCAGCGAGCTTCTGGGTTATACATCCATAGCTGCGTGGCTAGGCGCTCAGTTTCCGTGAGTATTTCAACCCATTTCCTCGATCGCGACGTCCTCATACTTACCCCCCACATTTTACCGCTCCTTGTCATTCGGCCCTACCCCAGACAAGTACTGGAGAACTATCGTCGGCAGTCTTGTGAAGGCCTGGCTTTGCCCTTCCTTGCCAATTGGTTGTTGGGTAGGTCATCACGAGCCATTTACGCCCATTATTGTCCCTCGGACTAATCCTCCTTCCCGTCTGTTCTCTCTTCCTTAGGGGATTTTTCAAATCTAGTTGGATGTATCTTAACACACCAGCTCCCTTTCCAGGTACTCCTTATGCCCTCAATACCACCTTTCTTGCTTTTCATCGACGCTACTAGACCTGGCTCGCGACATATTTTGTTGCCGTGGACTTGACATTAGTCGCCCAATACTTCTACTACCAGCGCAAGTCGAAGTCAACACTCAAGCACGAGCGTGCCGCAAGTCGACGACTATCCGTGGATCGGGCGGCGTCGCGATACCGAACACTCTCAGCTGCTGCAGCGAACGTAGCAGCGACCGCAGCACTTGTAGCGGACTACGACGAGCAATTCGAAAGGCGTCGGTATCGCCGTGATTGGCAGAGGGTGAGCCTCGATAGGGCTCAGCAACCTGGAGAAGCCACAGGACAAACCCGTGACGGTGAAGATGATGATGACGACGTCGATGAGCATGCCTTGGCAGCCCTTGCCGATAGCTTCCATTCTGAAGGTGGGCGCGACATGGGGAGATCACGACACGAATACCTCAACCGAAGAGGAGGCAGTTTGGGGCCTGGTGGTTTTATAAGACATGGCCGCTCTCGTCACGCGACCATCCCCAGCTTCACATCCACCGATGCATCAGGTGTTGGTGAGAGTGGTGGCGCTCTTGGAAGGGGACGTTCTATTTCAGTAGAAGAGGAAGGAGACCTGGAAGCAGCCACCAGGCATCCTCACCGTGAAAGGAGGAGTTCTCGAGCGAGTAGAAGGGGTGCTACAATGGTATTCCTTGGCATGTGGGCCCTGTTCGGTGTCGGGTCACTAACAAAAACTCGCCATGAAGTAGCACTGGGTGATCTTGCTAGGACTGGGGAAGTGCTATCCGCGCCTCCTACACTAGATGTGACACAAGCCCAAGCAATGCCGATTATCGATCACTCCAAGCTCACGAGTTTCGTCTACCTGAATCCCCAGGAACCACAGCCAGAAATTGAACCAATACCCACCCCTCCCCCTCATCAAAGCCCACCAAGTACAGAACGAATACTCGGGAGAGTCTTCGCTTGGCTTTGCACAACCCTTTATCTAACCTCTAGGCTGCCTCAAATATGGAAGAACGTAAGTCGTTGCTTTTTCATGGATTTTGGTCGGGCTGACAGTCTTCCATATAAGTATACTCGTAAATCTGTGGAGGTGTGTCGCCCTTGCAATCCTTTGGGTGTAACCGCTTAACGGTGTTGCTTAGGGTCTTTCAATATATCTCTTTGTCTTTGCTTTCCTTGGAAATGTTTTCTACGTATCATCTATCCTTTCGTCACCACAAATGCATGACTCGCCGCACCGAGCGTTGGCGTTTCTCAAAGAGAGTATCCCGTACGTTCTCTTCCATGCGAGATGACGAATCATTCCTGATGCGCTTTCGATCAGGTATCTGCTTGGAAGTGGTGGGACTCTAATGTTCGATATCACCATTGTCGCTCAATCATTCATATATCGACCGAAAGCGAAGCGCCATACTTTGGCGTATGTACAAGCACCTACAGAGCAAACCAACCTTCTGGCGAGTGACACACTTGCACAAACGTATGTTGTGGATCCCCACAACGTCGTGTCGCGGGGACGTACGATGCCGAGTGCTACAGAAAATAGAGTGGAATAATGATATAGACTATCTGTAATTGCTTTGCACGATGCTATCATACCCATTACTGTTACCCTACCAATGCGCATCTGAGCCTTGTATCTCGGAATTAATTAACTTAATTATCTTCCACGTGATGGGACCGGGACTATCTGGATGATGACATCCTCACCGCACATCCCGCACTGCGTCCATCTCCCCATCCATAACCAACACCATAGCTCCTATACTGTGCATGGAAGCCTCGTCCTCGAAGCTAACCATGCCGGAGATAACTGCATATGAACTGGTGAGTGCTCCGTGCATCTCACTGGCTTAACACAACCATTTACACTCCACTTAGCGATCTCTCGTGCTTGATTATCTTTGCCACAATTGTTACACGAACACCGCTAAAGCATTCGCTCAAGATAGCTCAGTGCGCCATCTTGACGCCGATGGAGATGAAATCATTCCGTCTGTCGATGCTGAAGACGGCGAGTTCGGCATCACAGCTGAGGAGCTGAAGCAGATCGAGTTGCGTGAACGTGCGTTCCCATTCTACGAGCACTAACGGCGGTGATTGAACCCGATATTGCTCAGGAATACGCGTCTTGATACTCTCTGGAAGAGTCGACGAAGCAACAGACCTGCTCAACACACATTTCCCTGCTGTCTTGTCTCCTGGTGCCGCTAAGACCTGGGCACCCCCGCAGCGACGCAGCAACTTGTTCCGCCAAAAAGCTCTTGAATTTTCCTCAGCAACCTCGCTCAACCCCATCCATTTGCTCCTCAATCTTCGAATTCTAGCATTCATCGAAGCGACCCGCACCGTCCCTCTTGAGTATAGGCCCCACAATGCCTCAGATGAACCAGAGGTTGCTTTGCTTTCTAGTAGCGTGCAACCCTCTCTTGGTACCACAGAGCCTCCCACGGAGCAAAAGCAGTTGGCCCTTCTTTCACGAGCTCAAAAATTGAATTTCATGGTCAAGGCTTTGCAGTCACCTGCCGACCGTGCGCTATACCAAGAAGAGCTCCGAAACGTCGCTGGTCTGTTGGCATATACGATTCCTGAGACTAGCCCCCTTTCCCGCTACCTTAGCCAGGAGCGGCGTGAAGCCGTTGCAGATCAAATTAATAGTGCGATACTCGGTGAGTGCCATCCTTCTCGCGCAGCAATCTCATCCTTGGTGTAACACGGATAAAAGCCAGCGTAGGACAGCCCCCCGTACCATCCTTAGAGTTGATGGTCAGAAATGCTTCAGTAGTATGGGCATATGCCCACGAGCATAACATCAAACCTCGCCCGACAGGACTATATCCACCATCGAATGCTAAGCACTACAGTCATCAGCCTAAAGACACGGAAAGGGATGAGGTCAGTTTGATCGTGTTCCACCGACCTGCATCTAATTATCACCAACCAGATTGTCCCACCATTTGATCTAGAGCAATTCCTCAACTCTAAAGCATGACCCACGCCGTATCCATATCCCACACTCATCAACGCATTTTCGTAACCGCTACAGTATATATACCATCCATACAATAGCTATCGTTGTACATTACATTACAGTATTATTTTCACGTCATCCCATCGGCCTTTATTCAGCCTATCCAGCATACCATCGGATATGTGACAATCCCTGAATCCTAGCGTCCGTAAATTATCCCATCTAGTCCATTCGACCCTCTCGAGCACTTTCAAGTCATCTCGCGAATTCGAACCCAACCACACATTATACGATAAATCCAGAAATACAAGCAGGGGACATACTCCAGGCAACCTATGGAGTGGTACTGACGTCCGGAGGTTGATCAAACCAAGGTGAGTGATAGTGGGAGGGAGTGACAACACCGTCGAATTGGCCAAGGTCGTGGACATGAAAATGCACGTATGTAGGAGGTTGGGTTCGTCAGTATCCTGTTCCCAACTATCACCCACCAGGTTATCTGGTACTATCCCCGATGTCTCTATGTCCAAGTTGATGTTCACGGCACCCGAATTCCTGATAAAGTAGTCGTCCCCAAGCGATGCAGATGGCCCTACCACAACTAGCTCCCCATGTGCGTGTCCGTCTGGCTCCAGTAAAGCTAAGAGTTTACCACTTGACAGCGGTGATTCAACCGCCATACTACGGATAAGTGTCGACCGAAGGTGGGGGTTTAAGTAGGGGATGACATCTTCAATGAACTCGTCATCAGGGCATGCGGCCAATATGTGCAAGCACAGCACAACTAGGGACGGAACTGTAGTACCATCATTCTGGCTATGGTTGTGCAATACGTGGAGATGAATATCTGGAAACACAAGTGAAAGTGCATGTGCCCTCCAACCTGGTGTGGAGCGAGGATCTTTCGATCTAACTTTTTGCCAACTTTTAGGAGGTGAAGGCCCTGGACAAGGTGCAGGAGTCGTACCCTTGCCGTCGTTAGTAGCTCCCGATGGTGATTGGACCTCGTTAGGAGGTTGTAATGTTAGATTTGAGAGTTCTGAGGTGAGATAGTTAATGGGAAGTGTAGGTTGGTTGAACGATCGCGAGTATGGTATACGGCTTGAACCGCCTCTAACGTTTTGAGCATGTCGAAATTGTTCTCCTCTGCGCAGGGTGGTGAGGTCTATTGGGGATGTTATCAGGCAACGAATTCATTACCAACCTAAGGGTGTGTAGCAGGTCGTTGACATGCTTTTTACGGGAGCCAGGTGGGTTCATCACAGTGAGGCGAACCGAGCTTCACAGCAAAGGATCATGGCCGCTAAATGCAGCAGCACATAGGTGACTCAGTGACCATGCTCACGAATTTTTCCGGCAACAAGTGCAATCAAACGCTGATAGGCACAGGGCATAGATTAGGTATTATATGCTGTATTACATGAAATCCTTATTCTGGGGGGATGAACGGACTGCGACGGTGTGCCGGAGCTTCTATGATAGGAGGAAGCGACTTTGCTAGTTCTGCTGTACCAGCAGGAAAGGGCAAATCGTCGACACCCTTAGGTAGCACCTTTTCATACAATCCCTTGGCTTGGTTATGATTTCCCAAGGCATTCATCTTCTTCGCGTCACGGACGAGTACGTGTGCATCATCGACACCAGGAATACATCCACGAACGAAGATGAGGTCGAGGTTGGAGTCAACGCGAACAACCGCAAGATTCTGAACCGTAACGCGCTTGCCCCCCATTCGACCCGCCATCTTCTTACCAGGCCACACCCTCCCTGGATCCTACGAGGCTGTAAGATGGGTAATTTAGTGAGGAGGCCATTGCGACATACCTGATGCTGCCCAGTCGAGCCCGCTGAACGATGTGAAATAGAAGTACCGTGACTAGCAGGCAAACCCCCAAATCCCCACCGCTTCATAACACCTTGGAAGCCCTTTCCAACCCTAAGTATATGTCCTACGTTTAGCAGTTGTGGAGTCAAAAGACCGGATAACGCACGAAGTTGCTGCAACATCAACGTATTGGCCAGGAACGAAGTGAACAGCAGAAAGGGTCGTGCCTATATCACCAGGTGTAAGCAAGGAGCATATATCGACCAGGTCGACAAAGAGTACCCACCCACTGGAACGTGTGCATCGGGTGTTACAGGAAACTCCTTCACTATCCGTTTCGGAGGAACTCCCGCCTTTTTAAAGTGACCTAGCATTTGTCGTGTAGTTGTTTTCTCGGGTCTGTCAGATGCTGCAACTTGGACGGCATGGTATTCAGTATGGTTTCTTCTGACGGTGCGAATGTTGGCGGTAACTTGGCAGTTCTCTAGCTTTAGGTTAGAATATCAGTAAGACGCACTGCCTGGAAAACTTATCCCTTACCTGGAGAATAGTTACAGGGAATCGGACACCTTGGTCATTCCACATTGACGCCATTCCACGCTTCCGTGCAATAACCCCAGTGCGTATTGAGTTTGGTGTCCATTTCTGAACTTCTTGTGTTATGGTAGATGCGTTGGTTACAGGTGCTGCATTTGTAGCTGGCGAGGTGTGCAACCACCGAAATTGAAAGAGGATAGATCCACGCGGTCGGGCAGAACAAGTTCTCAGCATGTCGCGTTGTGGTCAACCTCAGAAATTTGGACTGTGTCGAGGGCGGACTTTGAAATCCAATAGGACCCTGAGGTTTCCCAAATTTGACTACATCTAACCACGAGCACACAACTTACACCCTTTCAAGAGCATAGTCAAATGGAATGGATCCTTGGCCTGCTGATGAACGACCCCTTGAATTCACGGGAAAAGGGAAGGGCAGAAGAGCATCAAGGCACAATTACCCTGTCCTAGCATTGGGGAATAATCTTGCAACGTTATCTCAAGAACGGAATGGCGAGTTGAAATGGACTTCCTTTATCAAGGAACACAATACAGGTTGGTGAGACGTGTGCGGGATGTACTTTTGGCATTCACACATCTGCAACTAGCCACGGAGCAATTGAACTATCAATGCGCAGATCCCGTCTTACTCTTCCCAGCTACGCGCCCTGCACCCACATCTACCTTGGATATACCGATTCAACAGCGTGCAGAGCAAGGGGTAAGAGTGATGTGGCTGCTTTCTTCTCTGCTTCTTATTTATAGATTACAGGCGAACTTCTTGAGGATGCACTTCCCAGATGTAGATGTGCCCTCAGAACTCATTCGCGAAGAGCTCGTAGAGGATGCAAAACTTTCGAAAGAATTGGATATATTTGACCCATACGCCGCCAATTTATTGGAGTTGATACGTGCAAACGATACGCTCTTCCTAACTTTCCCTATGGGCGAGCTTAACGCAGATCTGAGTAATCCCCAACTACCTGCACCAGGTTTGACGATCCTCACATTTAGGCAGATGTTTCTCCTGTTCGCTTGTCTGCGGGCTGCTTGTCGTTCTCCCCGACTGCTATTGCAAAGAAATCGTTTTCTTCCCCCATTCGACAAATTTCATCTTGGACCAAGGCTGATTCGTACCAAGCAAGTGAGTAACTTCGTTGTTTGAGGCGTGAAACTAATAGTTTCCGTAGCGACTTACCTAGCAGTTCGCACCTATGCATCTACAAGTGTGATAGATGTACAGGTAGATCCAGTCAGCCTGGATATTTCACTTGTGGACCTTGCCACATTCTCCCGTTCCAACACAGGAAACAAAATGATCGTTGATATTGGGTATTCGTACTCTAGCCCTGCAGACGTTATGTTTGTAACAGATTGTGGTGGGGTTTATGCCTCCGACTCCTCAGGCAAATGCGAAAGAGTGTAGGTGCAGATCCTAATTCATGACTAAACAGGGGAAATTACTGAACCCCCTAGGTGCGCTGCCCAACCTGCTACGGAAGCACCACAGGACAAATTCTGGAGATTAGCCTCTTGCGAGGCAGCCCCAAATGCTATCCTACTCGCCTCCGCTAAGGAGTTATTTCAATACGACAAACGTGTTGGTTTATTCCAGTACAGACTATAGGTTTTATCTAATTGGTTATCAGTCACAGGGTCTTTCGGGCATTCTAAGAATGCATGCAGGAAAGGAGTTTATTACTTCCGTCAAGTATAGCGAGCATTCAGTAACGCTCTCCACAACGAGGCAGCTCCTTTTTGTGGATGATCGCATGCCCGCAAAACCTTTGTTTGGGTATTATCACGGTCGGCAGTTTGATCGGTCCCTGGACACCCAAATGATCCATCAACAAGACTCATGTATGGACCTCTTTCTTCAAGAATACCGTGTTCATCCTTACTGAGTAATTTCAGCCTTGATCCTCTTAACCTCTCGCAAGAACGACTTAATCTCCATTTATGACGTTACGCGCTCCGGAGGGCTTGTGCGGCTTGAAGCATCACCTTATTGCCTTCCGGCTATCAATGGATATGGCGCTAACTGCCTTGGACGAGCCATCGTTGGGCCTATTGATGGCTGTGCAGCCACCTTGTTTGACCTCGCGAATAATGGTTCGCTATATGCGCGAACCCTGTTCTCCATCGGCCAAAACGAGCCTTCCGTACAGGTAAAATGGTCAGAGGAAATCATGGAGCTGAAGGAACACGTCGAAATCCTGACTGGGGGTAACACTCCCTTGGACTTACACGAAGCAACCGAGATCGACTTTTCCTCTGTCTATGACAGTTAGTTACTCATCGCCGTAATTTTCAGTTCACTCATTCCTTTGTAGGGCTATCTCGACGAGATCCAGGGTTTGCAGACCAATATGAAGAGGAGCAAGCTAGTGCTGTCTACGACATCCTGGAACAGATTCCACAGTATTGGCAACGCGAAGCAGCATCAATCGACCGCATGTTAACAACGTAACATTACTTAATTGTCTCTTGTGACACGCTAATTGACCAACAATTCGTGCTAGCTATGATATCACGGTTCGTGCTGGTGAAGAACCTCAATCCCAGTCCAGAGCCGACTTTTTCAGCCCAAACGTGATCAACTCGAAGCGAGGTTATCGAGCGCTGACCCAAAGCAGGCTTTCGGCAGACCTGTTGAGGGAGCATGCGGGATGGTATTGCGACCTACGACCTAGTCTTTGCCGCCTAGGTATAGATATTGGCGATGATCCTGCTTCCCTGACAAAGAAACTAGGTGAATATGATAGAGTATCCAACAAGGAACTTTCTACGGAGCTGGTAAAACGAGGGATTGAGTCACGCCAGCAACTGGCATTAGACTTGACACTCTCGAGCGATGTTTTTGCCGGCCAGTCCTTTAGGAATTCAAAGGAAAATCTCGAGCTTGAAAACATGACTGGTGCACTATCGCTGGATGGGGAGCCTCCCAGTGTTGAGTTTTCGTTCTTACATCCAGTGCCGAAGGACGAAAAACACATGAGCCAGAACGGGGAGGAGTTTGTAGCGCCGCTAGGGGTCCGACTGCTGCTCAGAGATTGGGATGTTGGCGCGGACCCGAAACAATATGCTTACTGGGATCCGTATGATACCACTTCACAGGCTCAGTCGATTAGTGAAGCGAAATTGCCTTCCACTTCGCACCCTAGCAAGCCACAATCACGGCCAGCGATCCCCAGTTTGCAACCGTCAAACGTCCGAACGCCATTACCACCGTCTATTCTCCCTTCGTCACAACCCCCAAGGGTTCAAGAAGCTCCGCAGGAACCCGCTCTCATGAATCAGTCTCAGGTACCAAAGCGCACACCGCAGACACCCAACAGCCAGCCACTGGTGTCAGATCAGCGCGCTTCAGGAGAGGTTGTGGCGAGCACGCAGATCTTGCCGGGCCCCTATGGGGGTAGGCAGACGGGTGTTAAGAAAAAGCCAGGCAAGAAACGGCTGGGGGGGTTCTAAATAAGATGTACTCGGTAGTAGTAGATGCATGTTGGGCATAGATTGATTGGCAAGTCAAGTGACCTTGGCGTTACCTCACCGAAACGGGACAGGGTCGCATACGGACTCCATATCCATCGCATCCTCAGAGTGTCTGTCCCTCTCGCTGATTCAACACATCCGACCTTTCGTGCAAGCGCACGAAGCTGGTCTGCTTGACAGTCCAGTACAAGTGCTCTATGGATGGACAAAGGCAATCTATCCAACTTTCAACCTGGTGTTTTGTCGGGGAATAACGCTTTCAATTTTTCTTTTCCGTTTCAACTATCCAGGATCTCTGACCCTCTGTATGACCCGGCCGCGTTTAACGAAGCATTGCGACGTCTGTATCCTTAACTGCCATCTATCTCAACAGTTGATCCCTTCTGAATCTGACCGTGTCGGCTTTTGCGAAATTAGGAAACAAGGCAGTCGTATGTGCGCTATCCGCAAGCTATGTTTCAACGTTCGCTGGGTATCCGGTAAGCATAGCTTGGTTGTCGTTTCCTGTGCCCCTTGTACTCTATGCTAACTAGCACATTCCCGCACCTATCGCATACGCCATGTAGCTGGATTCCCTCAAGTCACGTCTGCAGACTACGAAGACCCCCATTACGATTCCGAGACTTGCAGGAATCGTGTACCGTGAAGAAGGAATTATGGGGTTTTATCGCGGACTATGGATACCCCTCATGACAATTTCGTTCGTTCGTGAGTCTGTTCACTTCCGCCAGGGAGGACTCCCTCCAACCTTCCTGTAGGAGCCGCAAGCTTTACAATATATAGCAGGACCAAAGAGTACTGTGCAAATCATAGTATATTGGCCCGCAATTCTGCCCTCGATGCTGCCCTAGTTGGAGGTATAAGTGGAGCTATGTCTGGTGCCCTGATTTCTTTTTGCAGTGCTCGTAAGTCTTGTATTATTTGCATTTACATCCTGATCCCTCTACATGTATGCAGCATTTGAGTTGGTGAAGGTAAATGCTCGTATATCGAGATGATGTACCTTGTGGGCTGATTGGCATATAGGTCCGTCGTCAACTGGAGTACTCCATCGCAGCAGCCAAAGGTATTACACTGGTTAAAGCTCCAGGAACATGGCAAGCAGTGAAAGACATCTTCAAGACAAATGGTATTGGGGGCTTATATACCGGGTTTCGGTTACATTTTCGTAAGACCAAGCTCACATGCATATACTTGCAGTATTGCTCATGTCTCGTTTGCCATCAGTCCGTGATACAACGGGAACAGCTCTGTATTTCCTGGAGTACGATGGGATGCGACATTTACTCGGTCGACAGAGGTCAGGAGAACAAGGGCCAACTCCATCATGGCTACCTATCCCGTCCTCGTTAGTTCCTTTCGTCTGTGGTTCTTTCTCAGGGGTGAGTGAAAATTGGAAATCTTATGTACAATTGCCTGATATAGTATACACACTCAGGTGACCTCATGGGCCTTGATCTACCCACTCGACGTGTGAGCTTTTCGCGGTCCAGAGCGCACAGACCGGGAAGTTCTGACAGTAGATGCAGCGTAAAGACAAAGGTCCAGCAAAGAGCGCTGGCTGGTGAACCATATCGAGGGGTTGGGGAAACACTTCATCGGCTTCTTCGCGGTAAGCTTTGTACACCCTTTTTCTAATAGTATACACTGACTGCACCCTCGAAGGCCCGGATCCGCAGAATCCAAGGCCACTGCTTGCAGGTCTCGGACGCATTTATCGTGGCCTTGGTGTGAGTGCAGTACGAAGCATCACAACTCATGGTCTCCTATGGACGCTATTCGATCTCGTCGCACACTACATTGATAACTTACCCCAGTCGCCGTCACGGGAAGGATAGTTGTAATTCATTATGCACCCCAAATTTTTTTATACGCCCAACGCCTCTCCCCCCGTAAATTTATACTCTTGCTTTCCCCGCCTTTCACTCGGCCATCATCTAACTTAGAATGCCTGCTTATGCATTTGTAGCAACAGCATACAATACAGAATATATCGTCTCACAATCACTCAGTGTCATCCCCCAAAATCAGTGATTCTGGATTAGCGTGGTTAGCTCTTGTTGAATTATGAGTTTGTGTGGTCTACAGTGTGTCAACATCGCCTATATTTTGTCTATCGTGCTTGAACATAATCGTCAATCTTGAGGAGTAGGCAAACCGTTTCTGTCGCCAGCTCGATCGCGCTGGTAGTAACGAGCAAAGGCTGCACAACATCCTCCTCCAAAATATTTGAGATCAAACCCTATATCCTATGAGACACCCGAAAGAACAAACAAAAAAAACATCACTCTTTACCTTGCGGACATTTATTCCTGCATTTCTTTCACCCAAGGCATGTCGATTTCGTAGCTCGGTGACAATTGCGATAGGGTTGAGACCTGCGTTTTCCGCCAATGTAGTGGGAATCACTTCTAGCGCGTCGGCGTACGCCTGGAAGCAATATGCCTCCATGCCCTTTAGTGATTGCGCGTATTGCGATAGTAGGCGCGAAATGTGAATTTCTGGTGAACCACCTCCACCAATCAAAGCTCTGAAAGAGAGTAGACGGTCAGCAAAAGCTGAAGGCAGTGAGATGCCTTACCGTTTCTTGACGAGGCAGCGTACGACACAAAGGGCATCGTGTAAACTGCGTTCACACTCCTCCACAACCAAATTGTTAGCACCAGTGGCCAGGATGCTGACGGTCCTTCCACGGTTCTTAACCCCAGTAATCTTGACGACCTTGAACCCTTCTTGACTGACCTCTTCAACCAGTTCGGCATAACCAAGCTTATCCTCTGTGAATGCCTCGATGTCCGCAACGGGTTTGCAACCCAGAGACTTGGACAAGAAGTCTATTTCGTCTCGTTCAACGTTTTGGACGACAAGTATATTTAATCTCTTTAGGAAGTTCAGCGATGTGTCGTCAGTGGCATCACGAAGAATTGATTTTTGGATCAGCAAGACGTTGCAGTTTGCTTTCTTGATTTTTTTGCAAATGTTCAAGAGATATTGCCTATTTTCCTTGAGGACCTTGTCCATTTGGCGATAGTCATTAATCACAACAGTGTTGTCCATCTAAGAGATAGGGGTTAAAGGTGCGTCAGTTGAGGAAGTGGGAACCTACGTCGGGTTTGGGTGCGCTCAACTGAAACTGAATAATGGCAATCTTAGCCTTCTCCATTCGAGTTGGGCCACCAGCAGATACGACAACATTTTGGTTCAGAACGACACCATCTACGAGTTCTGTGTCTTCGATTGTACCCCCAACTTTCTTGACGATGCGAATGTCGCGGAGATCGACATTGGATGACGTTGGGGTGACTAGGCGCGTGACTGCATCGACGGCAATGGGCGCAAGTGTCGGAGAGTATTGGGAGACGATCTGTATCAGGGCATCACGTTAAGATCCATGCAATACGCCAGAAGGTTGGTACTAGGGACCTTGGAGTTGAGTGATGTTGTTGCAGCCCGTAGGAGATTGTGCTTATCGCTCAAGTCCACGGGAATCGAGATCTCAGTGAGATATTCGACAGCTTTCGCAGATGCCTTCAGGAAAGACTCTGCGATGATGGTTGGGTGAATACCCTTTTGCAGCATCTTCTCTGCAGCCCCCAGCAAACTCCCGGCTAAGACTACAACAGATGTAGTCCCATCACCCGCTTCGACATCTTGTGCAGCAGATAGATCGACTAGCTGCAGATGTAAATTTAGGCACCTTGATGACCTTACCTGGGGGGATACTCACCATTTTTGCTGCTGGATGCAATGCTTGTATACTCTTCAAGATAGTAGCACCATCATTCGTCACGATGACCTCTCCTTTCGATGTTTGGATCTAATGCAATATGTCCTCAATGAGGGGTAAGTTACAAGTGGGCCGTGTACTTTACCATCTTGTCCATTCCTCGTGGACCCAATGAGGTTCTGACAGCATCACTGATTGCTGCAGCGCGTGATTAGAGCAGAAAGTGCAATCGCGATGCGATACCCTGATACCTTTGGCAGCAACCATGTTTGATAATCTCAGTTCCATAGGCTTGTTCTACGTACGTTGGACGCGTTGAGATTGAGCAGATGGGCAAAGATATGTAGAAGCCGAACCTTATCGTTAAACGCAGCATTGGACCCGGATGCGCGGGCTGAGGAGGTTGCTTTTTGAGTTGGTGCAGCTGCAGCCATTTGTCAAGTAAATGCGAAGGCGAGGAGATGGCAGCAAGATCCCGTCCAAATCTGTGATGTCACAGTCCGTGACAGTTATTAGATTGCGTACTCCTCCACTACTCTTCTTACCCTTCTAGCCACCAACTTATCATGGACTTCGTGCGTGTCGTCCTTATGGACCCACCTAGCTTCACTGACCGCCCTTAGTTTGGGAACGGGGGACCAGGTGGATTATTGCAGCAATTCGGGTACCCATTTATTGTGCTACACCTAATGACACACCAGGCTCACTTGGAAGCAGGGGTTTCCCCGCAGGATATGGCCCTCGTGTGGGGCGCTCTTCACCGAGATCATACGATGAATATCTGAAGGCCTATAGCGTGGCGATGATGGCAGGCAGGCAGAGGGACAACGTCTCATATGGTGGCAAGGGTGCGTAGCTCAATCCCACCCCCTCTATGGCTATGACTCATGGCGAAGCGCAACCAGTTATCATGCCCCCTTCTGCACTTGCAAATCTTACCCAACTTGACCTTGACCAACCATGGGTATTCGAGCTTCGCAATCCCAAGAACCCCGCGGCCTCCACCCATGCCGGTGTGCTTGAGTTCATCGCCCCTGAAGGCATTGTATATCTACCCTATTGGATGATGAAGACACTCCGACTGGAGGAGGGCGACACAATACGAATAACTGGAACCGATCTACCAAAGGGAAAGTTCGTTAAGCTACAGGCACAAACCGTACACTTCCTCGAAATACACGACCCTAAGGCAGTGTACGTTTCGTTACTTAATACTGCCTATGCCAATCCTCACATCACCCCTACAGCCTAGAGCAAGAGCTACGCAATTTCTCTGCGCTGACACAAGGTGACATCATCGAGATATCCTATAATACTATTGTATTTGGACTCCTCGTGATGGAAACGCAGCCCGGAGGGGGTGGAATAAGTGTACAAGATACAGACCTGGAAGTCGATTTCGCTCCCCCTGTTGGATATGTTGAGCCTGAACGCCCTAAACTCCCTCCCCCGCCTACTATGGCTTCAAGACTGGGTATAGACGTCGAAGCATCCACACCAGGTTCCTCGAGGCCCGGCTCCTCGCTTGGTGGTGGATTCAAGGCTGCAGGGGCTGGGCAGGTAACCGTAAGTAAAGATGGAGAGCACTGGGAGAGTTTCAAAGGAAAAGGAGAGACTCTGGCAGGAAGAAAAACTAAAGGCAAAGGTATAAGTCATAGAAAGGCCGAAGAAATTGATCCCCAGAGCAAGATCCATCGGACAGAGTAAGAGCCTAACCCCTGCTGCCCTAGTCACCTAACACAGTGCCTCTAGAAATCACCGCATTGTCTCGAACAGCACTTACGAGAATGATACGAAGGTCCCACCAGCACTGAATCTACCCTTCGGACAGCTTTTCTTTGGCTTCAAAGTCAAGGAGTATGCTCCTGTAGGGGGTAGCGAATCACCATCGCCACCAGGGGTACGCCGCCTCTCGTGATGTCATAGTCATTACTAATGGCATTGTCAGGAATCTGGTCCCTTCCTGGGTGCAGGGCAAACTCTAACAGGGAGGGGCACTGCACCACAATCAAAGGGTAAAGAGAGGGCCGATAAACCATCGACCCATTCGTGGACAGGACAGGGTCAGACGCTGGGGTCAAGATCCACCACCGTAAATCGGACTGGGCCAGTGGGTGTAGGTGGTGCGCTGGTACCACAAGTCCCTAAACGACAGCCAAAGAAAGAACGTAGTCCCACTCCCGATTTTGGTGTTGACGATGATGACGACATCCCAATTGACAGTGACTGATATTACTTGGGTAGATATAATGCTCGCGCTTGTATGTTTCTATTGTACGTTACGCCCTGACGGTGATAGAAGATGGGCAGCATGCCATCCTATATTGCAAATAGCATAGTATTAACAATACGCATTTACTACAACATGACAACTCCAACCCCTTTGCCAGCCGAAACTCCATCAACAGCTTCCATACCAGCCAGAGGTGCAGTCCTCCAATTATATAGGTAAAAGTTGAGTCGGCCGTCACCAACACCAAACTAAATGGCGTTAATAGTGTTAAAGGTGCCACAATAACGATATAACACACCTTGAGATCATGTAAAATGGGGACATTATCCATCAGGGTAAGTGCGTTGAGCACATCGAACTTGGCCTGATTCGCGACGACCAACGCGTCACCAATCAAGGCTTGCACTCTGTGTTTTAGCCTTCCTGTGTCTTCTGCATTGGGTTCAAACGCAACACTAGTGGCATAATAGTATAGATAGGCCGCCTCAAGGACCCCGTGCTCCCTGTTGTTTATCACGGTTGAGGGCAACGAATAAAACGAAAAGAAGTCGGTGATCTGGTGTGTGATAGGGTCCTAACTGCCTGTAAGATTACGAGAGGAAGCACTTGAAAACCAGACATACTTCGATAACATAAGTCCACACAACTTGTCCCTCTCTCCGCCTGTTCTCCCCAAGGGGTCCGTGCCCTCTTCCGCTCAAGAAATGGTGCTTCATTTCATCCAAAGTGAAAACGGGCACCATCCCAAATCGTGTCATGTATCTCGAGAATAGAGATGCGACCTGCTCTAAATCGCGTTCTTCCATCTCACGGATGGGTAGTAATGTGGTGCTTGGAACCTTGTAAGCTTGAGTCATGCGCGCTATTGTCATATTTCGCGGCACATATGTGAATTTGATGTCCACCAATTTGCGAATATTAAGCGAGCGGTGATAGTATCTGGGTGAGAGCCTTGGCATTGAATAATGCTGATGCCCCACGAAGGACTCACTGGCAAGTCGACACAGGTGTCGGAATAACTACACCAGCCGTGTAGATAGCTTGGAATATGCCCTTCAGATGAACTTGACGTGTTACTTCCTTAATTAGTACAGGCGCCAACCGCTTGGATCGCAATTTTTTATGTACGCATAAGAAATTGATTTCCGTCGCAAGAAAGATGCTGGATGGTGAGGAGTTGTCAGGTATCCAAATCGTGGAGGGACAATGCAAAACATACTTTTGGCGGACACGAAGCTTGACAGGTATGCCAGAGATGAACGCAACAAGCTTCTTATTGGATGCAACCCGTACACCAATGTGCCATTCCTTGTAGTATCCTGGCGGTGTAAGAGCCCTGGTGAAGCAAGAGGTCCAATGATGAACGGACAGGAGGGGTTGAAGCACAAACCATTGTAAAAACTCTGCACTGTACTGAAAGCGGAATGAAGCATCATCATCTTCGACATAGTTCAACGACAGGAGGTCATAAACCTCCTTGACCTATGATAATAAATCGTCCTGGATCATGTGGCATGAAAGGATACAACTAACTTGTGCAGTATCAACAATATCCATTAGGGACCACTCAAATTCCTTGGGTAGGGCATACGGGGTCTGCCGCACCTCCTCGACTGGTTTGGAGGGTTCAATGTAACCATCGTCCTCCGGTGGACCTTCGCCTGCAATTTATGTAAGAGCAGGATCTCCTGTCAAGGTGTTCGTCCCTCACCTGGCTGAGGTACCGGTTGCGTGGCCCAAAACTAGAGGACGAATTAGCACCATGGTTTATCAAGAAATTCTGTCACACGCACCTTATGCGCTGCAGACTCACTAGCGTTTACCTCGCCTGAGCCAGCCCTCCCTTTGGCCAGTTGCATCACTCTCAATTGCTCCAATGCCTGTTGGACTGCGTCTGTATCCTGAACGGTCATTTGGCTAATTAGCTGGTTAACAGGGTCAAGCGCCTCGTCATCCCCCCCTGTGCCCCTGGCCCTAGATTTTTTCTTCTTTTTCTTGGGGGGAGCGGTGGAAGTGGAGGCGACGGGGGTGTCCTCATCGGAGCTTGTCTGGGGGTCGCTCAGGATTTGCGGGTCTTCAGATTCGTGAGGCATCAGTCGAGATATCAATCCGATCCCAAGGACACGCTGATCGGTCACAGCTTTCCGGCCCGATGAACACCGACTTTGCTCAACACTTGAATTGTGCTACGAATACAATCTACAATACACGATACCAATTCGTTGCTACAAGTTACATTTAGGCAACAGTAATCTTCTTGGGCGCTGCCTCGGGGCTGGTTTTGGGAAATGTGACGCATAAAACCCCGTTATTCATCTGAGCCTTGATTTGATCCTCCTATGCAGATAATGAGCAAACATTTCTATCCGCAATGACGAACTCACCTTGATACCAGGAGGAAGTTGCAGAGTGCGCGAGAACGGGCCGTAGCGACGCTCCCTCACTGCCCATTGGCCTTGCTTGCAATCATCCAACATCTTACTTTCGCCGGACACGGTCAAGCGACCGTTCTGTACATTGATACTAACCTGGTCCTTGCCCAAACCAGGAAGCTCAAACGTGGCCGTAACGCAATTCTTCTCCATATCCTCATGTAGGTCCATCCTGTGTTGCTTATTTCACATGCGGAGAAAATTGAATGCACTGCAGCGTACCTGAGTTTCAAAGAGCGTACAGCGCCCCCACCCTCACCGATGTCGGCTTGGCGGCGCTGGATTTGCCCACCCCCAGTGTCGGGGCGGGTGATCCGGTCGTCAAAGAAGCGCTCCAAGTCGTAAAAAGGTTCGTAAAATAAGACAGACATGGTTGTCTTTGAGATACCATGACACGTCGTGATGGTAGTTATATACCGCAATGCGATACCAGAAGTTTGAGGAATATTCGTTGGTCTACGTCATGAGTAGCTCGGTATGACGAGTCTTACTAGGCGGTACCCACAAGCTCGATCTCACATCTCCACCAATGGTCTTAAACAGGCGGTTGATTCAGGTTAAGATTATGATAGCAGCCATACACCAGACTAAATGTAAGAGCGTTTTCTCCTCGTCCTGGGCCTAGGCGCATCTAAGTCTGCAGTCCGGAGTTGCCGCTTCTTCGAGCCAGTAGCCATTGATCTTGGGTTCTCCGATTGGGAGTCAGAGGGTGACTCTGGTTGCCTGGGCGTGCCGCCGTTGGTGTCAGAAAGAGGTGGCGTAGGAAGTCCGTAGGAGGAGAAAGATTTCAAATCAGCGGTGAACAAGACCTTGGTTTCTACATCAGGAAACTAGGAGACCTTGGGGACCAATCAGATCGTACCGAATGAGCCCACCCAGCATGTTCCCCCCATACCTCTGCAAATTTCGTAGCCACTTTGTCGTATATCTGCGGGGTCATCTTACCAGGCGATCCCTTGAAACCATAATGCTTAATAGCTATCTGATGGACATGGGTATCAACAGGAACGACTTCTCGCTACCAGAGCGCGAAATCAGGCTGATGCATGCGTAGCCTTTTTTTCACACTCACTTTATCTAAACTCATGAGGAGAATACAATCTGCAACCTTTCGTCCGACGCCTACAAAGTTCAGAAGTTCCTGTCTAGCTTGTTCGGTAGGTACCTCCCTGAGTTCTCGCAACCAAAGTTCAGGTGGCTCCGCAACTTTGCCTGTGGGCATTGTCGAACCATGGTTCTCAACGAGCATCTTCGCAGTGCGGTGGATGAATTCCGCACGGTATCCAAATCCAAGAGAGCGCAGAGTGGCGGCCACACCGTCGGTTGCAAGTGCAGAAGGGGGCGGGAAAGCATGGTATACCTCTTCTTGGGCATCACCTTGAATCGAAAGCAAAGGGGGAGAGAAAGTCCTGCATAGTGAGGACACCATCTTCGTTATCCTTGCAATGTTATTATTCGAAGAGCATATGAAACTATGAGTGATTGGTGCTATTAGAAAAGTCAAAAGCAACTGCCACCTGGACGACTCACCATATCAAGGTCTCCCATGGGTCCTGCCTTAGCATCCTAATTCCACCAAACCGATCCTGCATGGACGCAAAAACTTTATCGCGTTCCGCCCATTGCTGGTATAACTTCGGCAAGTCTACATCTAACTGAAAGTAGTCTCGTAGCCAATGTAACGTCTCTTCGTTCCTTGTCACCAGTTGCTCTGAGGTTGGCTGAGGGTCAGGAAACACGCTCCGATAAAACAGTGCAGAATTGTCTTGTCGCAAACAAACCACTCGGTCCCGCAAGCAGAGACGATACTCCATATTTGGCTGGGTATTCGTATTATCTTGTGGCAACGGAATAGCTGCCCAGCGGAAGGATTGACCGCATTTTAGGACTGCTGCTAATGAGACTTGTGCCCTAGGAAGAGAGAGGATTTGGAAGCCAGCTGGGTTCATGCGAAGTTCTCGGACTTCAACTCCACAAGAAATGCAGCTTTTAGGCGAGATGGTGAGAGGAGCAAGAGTTACATAGCAGTCACACGCGTACGCGAAAGTACTACAGTACCACAATACAAATATAATAAATGATACAAGTACAAAGCTATGGTCTTTGGGACTGACATTACCTTAACCTGTTGTAACCTGGCGACGTCCCTTTCCAAAGCGAGAGAGGAAGGAGGAAGACTTTAAGTTCTCGTTAAGCGGAGGGACAGGAGGGACAGCTTCGTCATTAATCTTGGACTGAGCCTTATCTGCAGATTTAGTGAACAGGCTGGTGCGCGATGTCAAAGCATCCTTTCGGAGGAGTCGAAGACTTGTCGTTGATTCCCTCTTTTTGAGGCGGCTTTGTGATGGAGGTGGAGCACTCTCGGGTTCTGGTGACTCTGCTTGGGCTTCAATAGCCCGTGCTTGGTCATCCACGGTGGCTTGAAGGCGGCGGTTTTCACCATTAAGGCTGTCGATCCTCCTTTGGTATTCTTCAGCATCACCAATACGTTGGCGTTCAGTCTCCTCCAGCTCCTTCACCCTTTGTTGCCACCGCTTTATCTGTTCTACCAAATCTATCTGCTCAGTCTGCCATTGTCTGGCTTCTTTCTCATGGAGACTCTTTAGCCTCAAGACCTCGTCTTGCGACTGTTTCAACTCTTCGCTGATGTTCTGTTTCGCGCTCTCCAAGGAATCCTTATGTCGCGTGACGGTCGCCAAATCTTGTTGCGCTCGCGCGAGCTCTCGTTCGAGTTCTCGAAGCTTTTGAGCTTGTTTTGCGGCCATGTCTTGAGCTGCGTCACGAGCAACAGCGATAGCCTCTTGCTGAACCCCTAGGGAGCTCAATTGCTCAGCGTGACTAGATATCAGCTCTTCGTACTTGCACGTCTGCTGTCGTTTATCCTCCTTTAGTTGACTGACCTCTTGAGTAAATTGATCAATTTCAGTTTTCTGTGTCGCCACTTTTTCTTCGGCTATTCGGTTCGCCTCCTGCGACTCAGCGAGAGTTCGCTGGACTTCCTCCTCCAACTCTTTGATCTTCTTCGTCCGTTCTGCCAACTTCTCCTCGCGCTTCCTCTGGCGACGATCCATCTCCTTCGTGAGAGCGTCGACCTTCTTTTCAAGCGAGTCAATGTGTTCAGATTGCAGCCGAATTGCGTCCTCGCTTTCGGCTTTCTTCCGCTCGTTCAGGGAAATCGTGTTTTGGTGCTCCCTCTCGAGTAGCTTGATTCTATCCAGGTGTGCTTGTATATCCAAACCATGTGATTCGACTTGTTCAAGTAGGTCGCGGTTTTGGGATAGCAGATCTTCTATACGCAACTTCTGAGCGTCTTCAACCTCTTTAGCTTCGTGCTTGACGTCCGCGACTATTCGCCTTTCCACCTCAAGCGCAGCCTCTAGTCGACGCTTCTCCAACTTCAGTGACTCGCTCTGAGCGGTAGTTTCAGCCAGCGAATCTTGAAGCTTAAGCAGACTTGCGCTGAGTTCCTTGAGAATGGGGTTAGCAGTGAGTGGGTCGTCCTCCGTTTCCTGAGCCGAGAAAATATGGGCAGAATAACTTCCAGGGACTTCACTTTGCCAGTCGTACGGTAGTTCTGGACCGTCAACAGCAAAGATAGCGCTGAGCCGTGTAGAAGTGGAGTCAAGGGAGTTGTTGAAAATCAGACCGCTCCCTGAAGGGTGTTCAGGCTTAGTGAGTGGGTCGAAAACGACGAAGATGTCGCCATGGGATGTGGGAACTTTGATGCAGACGATGGTTTCGAGTGGGCTAGTGATGACAGCGATCGACACGCGATCAGGATTAGTTGATTTTAGCTCGCTGCACCTTTTCAGCAACATGATTAAACAGCGAAGGTTAGGCAACCTACTGTAGCATAGACGCAAAACCCACACCAGGTTGCCCATAGTGGAGTTTGCGCAGAGCCATGAAATCTCTGAAATACGGGGTTTTATGAATTTCATCGACTTGCAACTGCTCTTCTTCCTTCCATACTGAGCAGATGGAGACAACGTCCTGAGGGAAGTGTTGAGCAGAGTCTGCGCAGGATAACAATGTCGACTTACCTCCGTCGTCTTCTGGACCATCATATCAGCCAGGAGCGCCTCACCACGAATGCCGTCACGCTCCTTCATAATGATAGCTCTTCCGTAGTTTAGTGCAACCAGAACAGCAGCAAACTGGCTACCATTGGAGAACCTGGCCCAACCAGAATGGGAAATAATGACTTCCCTTCCGTCAAGGATATTCTGCATATTCTGGGGGTGGGGCTCCCCACTTGAATCGCTCGATGTAGATGTAGTGCTGTCCCCGCTTTCTCTACGTGGTGGTGGCACGCGAGAGATATCGTCCGAGCTTGGAGCTCGGTATAGCTGCCTTCTGCTCTGGAAGGCAGATGAAGCATGGTGGCCGGCCTGGCCATATCGTGGGGATACATAAGCTCGCTGAGGTAGTTCGATAGGCCGACCAAGAGATGTTAAACTAGCTGAACTCGCCGACGGTCCGGGGATTCCACTTCCTTGGGTGAGGTAGTCTGAGGACACAGTGATGTTCAAGTCCGCAGACTGGTCTGTGGGGTCAGCACCGGTGGGGGCCCGGTCATTTGGCTTAGGCAGTTTCGTGGTCGGTTGGAAATTGGATTGCTGGGGAGCATGCCGACCTGGGTATATCAAGGAGAGAAGATAGGAAAGGGACGCCATGGGACCTCGTCGCAAAATCAGCGGGGTGACAGAGAGCAGGGTGGCGATAGAGACGGTTAGAAGCGTGATGCGGGCGAAGGTCCTGGAGGAGGCAAGTCGTTGGGTGGCCAGTTGGGAGGAAGTGAGGAGACTCATGCTCATATACTGGAGGAGAGTCTCTGACGGGACCAGCGCGGATCCAGCGTGTAAAATGGCAAGGAGGCTAAGGGACACATGAGTTGGTGCAGGGATTACATGATCGAGGGCCACGAGGCAGCGAGGCAGGCGCGACGCGCATTGTCGGCGCAGGCCATCAACAACATGCAACACAACTCATGCCCGACGGTGGTGCAAATTCCTTCCTTCCCAGAATCCAGTCCGTCTTTTATGCCGTCTTCGACGACAGACTCGGCCCAAAAATCGTCCATCAGGTCCCAGAAGGCCTCATAGCCGTTCCCGCCATTAATTCTGCCTTATCCTCGGTCCCCCCGACCCCCTCGACAGAGTCTCCTGTCGCGCCGGTTCCCCAATTCCCTACCGCGCCAGCCCTGTCCTCGCGCCATTCGAGCAATTCTGCTCTAACTTCCCCTCAGGACTTCCGGTCAAATGGGAGATCTCTCGCCTCGCCACAGAAGCAGCAATCGCCGTTGACGCTGTTCAACTTTGATAACATTTCAAAGTATGTCATCCCGCCAAGTCCACTGTGTGGGAGGCTAGTCACTTGCTCTACGAAGAATCATCGCATCATCGGCTTTCCCGTCGAGTTGATGGGCAAATATAAGCGCTATTATTTTAGATATAATCTTTGCTTCGTCTTTGAGCGTTCCGCAGATCTTAGCTGCTATGAGCCAATTGTCAGGAAGGTTAGTCGTGTCCTGACTGCTTGCGAGGTGCGTCAAACTCCTGCACCTTTGCCCCCATGAGTTGACTACGTAGCTAGGAGGAATCAAATTTCTTGTCAAACACACAGAATTCGCCTGCATTGCTGGCCATTCTTGAGCAATTATACGAGGACCTGAACTCTTATTCGGAAACATCGATACCTATCGACCAGTTTAATTCCATCGAACTCAAAATATTTCCCTTTTATCCCAATCCCTTGCCTGTAAAGGACTGGCAAGTTCCATTGGCGCTCATCAACCTCACAAAGCGTATTGAGGACAACTGGGACCTGACCATGGCAAAGGTACCACCAACTTCATTCCACCCTCTCCATCAGCTTGCAACTTCCCATCAATCCTTAGGTTTGTCGATATATCGATGGCACGAATCATGTCAGTCGTATTGCCCAGCTGGCCGACTGTGACATCAATTTAACCCAACAGGCTATATCTCATTTATTGTAATGATTTCTCAGTCTCATTCGGTTCGAAATGCTCATGCCCGCTAGGTATTATCAAGTCATTATGATGATCGACATATTTCAATATTCGAACATGTATACTCTTCGGCGAAGCATACAATGGCTGGCAGACGAGACACATGTTAAAGAGGAATGTGGTCCCTACGTGACCATTCCTGGTGGGTGATCACGCCAGCTAGGCGCAATGCATACTCAAGGCACATACCCTCAGGCAAGCCGATTCCAGATTGGCCACGGTTGCTGCACCTCTACTCCCGCATGAAGCCTGGTAAAACTATCTTTGAATGGATGGAGAGCCATGAAGTATACAAGCTAGGTATTGATATTCGCCGCTTTACCAGTTTTGGCGTTGTTAAAGTGCGTGCATAATACCTTCCCAATCCATGCTCACGAAAAGCCAGGGATTCCTCCGTCGCGTGCACCGTTGGCCTATTCTACTGCAAACAGAGAAAGACATTTCCACCTCCCAGGAACTCCCCGCACCTCGTAAGCGTGGTCAAAGTCTCACGGGACCTGCTATCCATTTCTCCGCTTTTCATCCGTCGAGTCCGCCTCAAGATACATCTATGCGCGGTAGACCCTATCACCCAGTTTCTTCCACCACGGGCCCAGATCAAAATATGACACCAACTATACCTGCTCCTCCTGTGACTTTCGAATTGGGGAATGCGGCCATCTCCACTGCAGGTCAAGGCTCTGCGGCAATTAACGTATCCGCAACCCAGCGCTCGCGCAGAGCGAGTGCAGCCGAAAAGGTGCTTGAGCAGCTTCGTACTCGCGATCTACACAAATCAGGAAGCCCGAGGTCTTCATGGCTGCATCATTATCGCGAAGAAACAACGCCAACCTTAACGTCCTTGCCTCCTGCCATGTTAACCAACCAGGAGTCTCCTACACGGCCAAATACTACAGGTAGTGGTGGTGGCAGACCACCATCGAGACGACAGTCGTTAATATCTCCTCCCAACCCTCCTCCCTCGCCTATCCTAGGCAAGTCCTCGATACTGACACCCACGCGCCCCCGTTTATCAAGGTCGCCATCAGTACCCAATATGGCACAGCCCTATAGAGCAGACAGTCAAACACAGATGACACCTTATCCCTCAGAACTCTTGACGCTTTTAGATGGTGAGCATCACACTGACGAATTATCGGTAAGATTTGGGGTTGGTTGGCCCACATTGGAGGAGTGGTTAGTAGCTGTGGGTGCGGGCAAAGACAACGGGGATTACGGCAGGGTTTCAATTATATGTCGATAAGAGGTCCAGTTTTGGAGTAATTCCTTTTGAACGTACTATTGTGGAACAGGGAGCAGTATTGTACAGCAATTGAATTTGTACTAATAGATAGCGCTTATGTATAGGATATGCGCAAAGACAGGTTGAAAGGTAGAGTGCTAGCAGTGACCGTGACCTCTCCACCATCCGTTACAAGCTCCGAAACCTTTTTCTCGAGGTTGGGACGTGTTGCTTCCTCGAGCTGAGGAGGTGCCTGCATGTAAATCTGCCTTGTTGGAGTGGATAATGATGGCTTCTTGATTTGACTACGGAATGTGAGTAAAAGCAAAGAGGAACAGAATGGTGCGCATACATGTCTTGTTTTTCTACCAGCAAATCAATGAGTTGCTCCACCCTAAGGTCCTTGCTAATGGTCATATCCACGGATTCTCCGCCACAAACGGGGCAATCATCACGCTTCTCATGCTCAAATGTATATGAGTATACGCCATCTGTCCCAATCAGCATGAAATAGTTATTGAGGTAGGCAGCAGAGCTGGTCGCGATCTTGAATGCCTCATTACAGCATGACGCTTGAAGATATGGTCAGATAGGCAATTGCCATGACATGGAATGCTGACGTACCTGCGATAATTGCGTTTGTAGAAGCAATAGCGGGGATAATATTCTTAACAACACCTTGAGTGAGTGACCACGTCACACCCTCAATGTTGAACTCTTTAGCGCGAGCTGCTGCAACATTGTACAGCCAACTGATGTGATCAGGGTCATCTGTGTCCATCTTCTTATCTACAAGGTTTGCGTAAGCCGACACCCATGACAAGATTTCGGATTCTTGTTACCTTTATGGACACGGGGCCACTCTAGAACAGATGCCCACTCAATGCAGTGCTCAGGAAGACGGGGTGTATTGGCGATCGTACAAATAGGGAAGGCCGTTGGTTTGTTGAGCATATCAAGAGAACATTCATAGCACGACGTAATCGTCGGAAGAATGACGCGTGCTTGTCCTTTGAAACCTGTACGCCATAGGTAGTTAGGTCTTAGATACATATGGCGCGATGCAATTCTGACCTTCAGTTCCACCGTCAATGAGTGGCTTCAAACTTTCTGGGTTTTCCGGGTCCACAAGGTTGACAAGGGTGGCATTCATCCATCGACGCGCCTCAACAGAGTCAAGCCCGCAAATGACAAGGTTGAATTGCATATAAAAGTTGTCATCCTTGTCCTGTATTTTACAAAAGTGACTTGAATGCAGTCAATTTGGAAAGTTGTACCCAAATGAACGTGGATCGGGACTCACGGTGTGACCTGAACACCAGGGACCCGGTTCATTATGAATTCTGAGGCGACGATAGCTTTGGGTCTTCCAACGTCCTTTGGCCTGTTTGACGAGTTCTAGAGGCACCAAATCAATGTAGAATTAATCGCGCCATACCTAAATAGAAACTGACGATTCAAGTTGCTAATGTCGATGGTGTCCATATCGATGACATGAATGTCCTTGAAACCGGTAAGAGCCAGGTTGGCGAGGATTTCACACCCAAGACCACCCGCACCGATAACTAGGATCTTGGCTTTGTTACGAAGAAAGTCTTTGACCTGTTTGTTGAGATCATGAATTCAAATCGCTCTATGAGCCGGGGTAGCTCCATACCCCATCGCCTGCCAAGAATCCTTCATCCGTGCGGGGACCAGGGGTATTAAGAATTTGGTCTATATGATCATAGCGTCCTTGCCAGTCGGTCGAGGCGGGGAGGGTATCCACTTGAGCCATTGAAAGGGGTTGAGAAGGATGTGTAATACAGAGTCAAGAGCGGTGGCGGGCGCCCTAATAAACGCCTTCCCTGACGGCGTCGCGTTAATTAGGTAATTTGAAAATTCATTTTATCTCTACACCACTCTAATGACCTCCGTGGTCCACTACAGTGGTCACAAATGGTTCAGGCAGAGATTGGTCTTATCTATTCTCAGTGGCAAAAACGTCAAAATCGATAAAATTCGGTCAGAAGACAAAAACCCTGGCCTACGAGGTTCATTATCTGGCCTAACTCGCTGTACTGAGTGCTAAACTGCCCTGTAGATTACGAAGTCAGTCTACTGCGTCTCCTAGAAAAGGCTACAAATGGCACTGTCATCGAGATATCCGTTACTGGTGAGTCGGCTCTCTCCAAATGACACTTGAGCCTCTCTGAGATCATGCGCCAGGCACTGCCGTGCTGCTGAAGCCCGGAGTGATCACAGGAGGTTCTTTGACACACGACTGCCCTCTCTCCAGATCGGTGGGATATTTCCTTGAACCCGTAATCATGCTAGCGCCTTTTGCAAAGAAGCCCGTCAACCTGACCATACGAGGAGTAACGACGGACCAAAATGACCTATCAGTAAGTTCCTGGGCATTCGTCTGAGAGATCCACACTATTGACCGCTAATAGGTCGATCTTATCAGAACTGTAACTTTACCACACCTCCAGTTGTTTGGAATCGGTGATGGCCTCGAACTGCGGGTACGTGGCACACCATTGTGGATAGACCTGAAAGTAAAGCAATTCCGAATAGGTTAAAAAACGGGGCGCTTCACCTAGCGGGGGTGGAGAAGTGCAATTTATATGCCCCATTGTAAAGCAAGTCAAGACTCTAAATTTCGTCGATCCTGGCAAGATTAAGCGAATACGAGGCATAGCGTACGTACAAGCTTTTGCCACAGCAGTGGAGCAAGGTAGTCATATTGAAATAGACACGCGGTTCGAGTCAACCCACAGTTTTCAAATCGAATGATTGAGGCCTCGCGATCAATCTTGAACAGATACATACCCGATATTTACCTATACTCGGATGTATATAAAGGAGATGAGAGCGGGAAGTAAGTGAGGTGCATCGTACACTCTTTCCTAGTTAACGTTCAGACTAGGTCTCCAGGGTATGCCCTTAGTCTAGTTGCGGAGTCCACAACGACCGCACTGCACTGCGCAGAGGCCATCTCCAAGCCTGGTGTGGCACCTGAGGATATCGGATTACAAGCAACGCGTGCTTTACTTTCCGAAATAACCGCTGGAGGTTGTGTAGATCGACGCCACCAGACATTGGTATTACTCATGATGGTACTGGGGAGTGAAGATGTTGGTCGGTGTAGGATGCCTCCCCCAACCCAACGAACGTAAGCGTGACCCCCAGACTTTCTTTGATAAGTTTCTAATCAACCCTTAGTGTTCAATTCTTGAGGGATGTTCGAGATTTCTTTGGGACGTCATTCAAAATAGCTGCAACAGATTCCCTGGATCCAGAGAACCCTCAACTTTTGTACTCCTGCTATGGCACTGGCTATGCCAATGCAAATCGGACACTTGCATAGCTTTTATATTATTTGATGTGATCCAGTAACATCACCGATGGCGATGGCGAGACCACATAAAACCGAGCAAACATGCCACGCCCACTGCTATCCCTGACATTACAGATGCACGCAATGGTAAGCTCCCTCCCTCCACTCTTTTGCGCCCAGTAAGTTCTTCAAATGTGGGGACGCGATCTTCCTCCCATCCACTATCCAGCAACTTCTCTAGTAATGGCTCGTCAAGCATTATGAAATCCTCCAACGACCATTCCTCACAGACGCTCGACATCCACCTCATCCTCTTTCCCCCTATCTCCCCTCCAATACCAGAAGCTCGCTCTTTCAACAACACCCTCAATCGACCAATTTTCTCGATAGCCTTCCCCTCGTTGCCTGACAAAGCGCCTTTAATCTTGTCTCTAATTAGCGCAGCTACCCTTGGTCCATTCCCATTTGTCGATATCATGATTTGCAATGGTCCATCCCGAATCTGTGCTCCAAAGTAGAAGTCACACATATCTGGTAAATCTGCCGCATTGATGGGTATCCTCGCCCCTCGACACAGCTCCCATATTTCTCTGGACCGCTGCGGGTCGTCCAAAGCAGTAAGGACCATGTCCATATCGGCCAAATCTTCACGGCCTTGGAAGAGTCGATCATGGTAGTTGATCCTTTGAGGGTGGGAGTCGATGTAAGTTTTAGTGCGCGCCGAAAGCCCACTGGATGGACTTATTAATGTGATGTGACCGTCGGTTGTAAGAATGGAGGCTATCCGCTGAGCGGCAACCTTTCCACCACCAACGATAAGCACGTTTTTGTTCTTGAGCTGCCAGGCGATGAGCAGAGAGCCGCCCTCTGCTGCCTCCATGATTCCTGTAGCAAGATGGATTGAAATTGAAATCGGCGGATTTTCGTCCGACGCCACTTCCTGCGTGAGCACGTGACCCACTAGGGCTGTAAGCAGCCTCTGTCACCGCTTCCAACGCAAAACCATCCTTTGGCTCCACTCATAACCAAGCATGCCTCCGAAAGCGGACATTAATAAAGCAGGATGGGAGCAGAGCGAATTTCCTATCCTATGCGAAACCTGTCAGCACCATCTCCTGTGTCGTTGTGATGCCCTTTACTAACCAATCCCAAGGTTTGGGTGACAATCCCTTCGTTCGAATGGTAAGCATCGCGGAACCCTCTGCGTGAAGATTGTCGCTCAAATGGTTGCTCAGTCAAAGCAAGAATACGGCCGTTCGTGTGGAACCTGCGCCCGCCCTTTCACGGTCTTTCGGTGGAACCCAGGCTCAGGAGCACGGTACAAAACGACTGTGATATGTCAAACGTGCGCGAAAGTGAAGAATGTCTGTCAGACTTGTCTATTAGACTTGGAGTATGGACTGCCTACGCAAGTCCGGGACACGGCTTTGGCTATTCAAAGTGATGCTCCGACAAGCGACATTAACAGGGAATATTATGCTCAGAACATGGAAGCTAAGGTACGCAGTACATCCCTCTATGCCTCCTTGTACCTACTAATTCACTCCATCTTATGAAGCTGGAGGGCAATAAATCCGAGATGACTTCGGGACGATCTGGAGCAGCAGGGAAGGAGATGTTGAAGCAACTTGCACGAACTGATCCATACTATAAGCGAAACCGACCACACATATGTTCCTTCTTTGTTAAGGGAACATGTAACCGCGGAAACGAATGCCCCTATAGACACGAAAAACCGGTGGAAAATGAGTTGTCACATCAAAACATCCAGGACCGCTACCATGGTCGTAATGATCCCGTAGCAAAAAAAATTCTGAGTGCCCATGCTGATGCACAAGGCCTCAAGCCCCCGGACGATCCCAAGATTGTGAGTCTCTTGCCTATCTCATTCGGCAACACATTAATGGATGTTGTTGCCTCCTTTTTGCTTAGACCTCCCTCTTTCTATCATCACTATCACCCACATCAACAGAATTAAGCATACGCACGCGTGTGTTACAATCACTACCCGGTGTCGATCCCTCACATATCAAAAATGTTGTTCATGTGACAAAATCAAGGCAAGTCAGACACGTTTTCTGCTGTCAATCTACCCGCTCACAGATTTATGTTAGATGTGCATTTGTAAACTTTAAGGACCGAGCTACAGCAGAATTGGCTGCACAAGCATGGGCAAACGGTTTGGAAATTGACGAAGAGCGAATCACTATCAAGTGGGGCCGCAGTAAACCCAACACCAGCGTTAATGCTTCCCCCACCGCCCCCCTACCTGTGAACTCTTGATATTATACAGAGCATTTTTGTCTGTACTATATATACTACCTCTGCGTGTAATGCTATTTACTCACTGCCTGTGTTACAGTCCTAAATTTTGGAATGATTAATACAAGACAAACATAATGAGTGATCACAACGTCTAAGGCGCAAACGTCCAGTACACAAAGCAAAAGTTATCAAAAAGTCCCTGCTGTCCATCGGCCAGCCGACAAAAGTGTCATATACTGACTATACGTATACGATTACAGTGTTAAAATAAAGCAGATGCTGGTTGGTCAACACCCAACCCAAACGAGTGGACTGTAGTGAACACTTTGGGCGGCACATATAGAACACATGATTGCAGATTTATTTTCCATTGGATAGCAAACCGCTGAATGTTGAAGGGTCTATGCCTGCACCTTCCAAGAATCGCTAGAGGAATAGGATGTCAGAACTCTATCAGTGACTAACCTAGCGAGTTACATACGCGAAGTTCATCGGGGTCAAGAGGGCAACCAAAGCTGAAACGGTTGGATACTGTTGGAGAAATTGTAATGAACAAGATGCGTAACCCGAGCTAAACAAATGTCGTTAGACGCCTCGTGTCCACTAACGTTGGGGCTGAACATACCGTTATTCTGTAATCAACATCAACATCCCGTCTTTGGCCGTTGACTAGTCCACATCTCTGGGCCATATCACTAATTATACGGGATCCAGGGTCCGATGACAGCTTGTAATCAACAGTTAAGGGGAATGTCCAGTTCGTCACAGCATTTGACCCAAATACGACATCCCGCGAGGTTCCCCCACCAATTGGTGTGTCATTAATTGGGTAGAATAGCTGTCGATAGAGTCTAGTTAGTCTGAAAATTTAATTTAATGATAATGCTCGCCTCAGCTTTTATTTCTCTGAAATTAACGGAGAAGTAGTTGGGATTGTTGACACTATCGGGTGGTTTGAAAGTGGGACGAATACCCAAGGTAAGATCCACTCACGAGATATTCACAGCAAGGTTGATTTGAACCCCGTCTTGTTGGAATTGAACCTAAATATGATGTGAGTGACACCCTTCTGGCAGGAATAATCACTCTTACTGTGCTACCGGTGTCAGAAGCTGGGCCAACATCATGGATATCTATGTTAGGCGGACGTATCCACTATGGCGAGGTTAACAATCGGGAGCACATCGAGGGTATATAACTCACCAGTGCCAGTGCAAGAATTATGCTAATCACAAGGAAAAGGCCAATCAAGAGTGTGCAGCAGAAGAATCGACCAAAGCACCGAAGGCGGGACCCCTTCCAAGACAATTAATAAACGTTAAGAAAGAAAGGGGGAGAGTGTAAACTGCTTTGGCCCTAGCCATCGCGATTTAAATTACCTTTGTCCATAGATTTCCTCGATGCTCCAAGCGGTAATTGCGTATGGCGCGTGCAGATTTGCTGCAAGAGTTTTAGTCGGGCCTTATCTCCATAGAAACAGAACATACTCTTTCGGCGCACTATGAGCTGACGTAAACCCTCCAGTGCCAAAGCCATTGCTTTCTCCCCCGTAGGGCGCCCCCACCGTCCCATCTCTTGCCAAGGCTGCGCCTTCCTTCGATGGGGGCTGATGTGCAGGTGCACCCCTATCATATGGATCGGAGTAATTATTGTAGTTGTAGTCATAGTTGTCGTAACCGCCTCCTGCTCCTTGCTCGTAAGATTGATACGGCTGCTGTGATGAGTTGTATGGGTTAAAACCCGTGCCGGGCCCTGCTTGGTTGTAATACGAGTTGTCGTTGTAGTGCTCTGCATATGGATCGCGGTAAGACATCGTGAAAATCAAACCCAAGCGTTAAGTCGAAGAGTTCAATTGGAAGGGGTAACCGAGATCGTGAATTGTGTAGTGATGCGCAGCTCTGCACTGCCCTCAAGGGCAATTCGGTATTGCTATGTTTGGACGTGAATATGCGGGATGTGCCGATGAAGAACAAAGATGATAATAGCGACAACACCAGACAGCGAAAGACTGGAAAGTATCATAGGGGGTTCATTTCACATATCTTTACATACTTAGACTACCCAAACTTTTTAAAAGATGAAGCATTGATGGACATTTGCTGTCCACTATTGTCGGGAAGCGCACTACGACTCGAGGAACCCCTAAACTCAATATTGTGTTGTGCAAACTGATTAGCGGATGGGACGAAGCGCTGAGGTCCTGCACTCGTGGGTGGAACGAATTTCGGCCTCGATGCCTGATTAGATTGCAGACGGACAGGTGTTGGAGGCGGCCCCATTGTTGAGTGTTTTGGAGTCAGGCCTGGGTGTTGACTTTGATGTATCGGCGGCAATGTCGGCTTGAACTTGCTGTAGGTAGGGTATTGCGCATTCCGTGTGTGGGTTGTTGGTTGACCCTGTATATTTGAAGCTTGAGCGCGATTTTGTAGTGGCGTGGCTGGAGCCTTGTAAGAGTATTGACTATAAAGTGGCCTCAATGGTCACTATATGCGCTTGACACTCAAAGTACGATGCCGAAATCACCTCTGGAAGCTTTCGGAGCCTGGTTTGTACAGCGTGGCTTGATTATCGCCCATATTGGCAGTGTCTGCCTGAGCACTACGATGGGACGGATAATTAAGAGCATCCTGGGCAGTGGACAATGTTAACCTGTGGGGTCCAGGGGGTGACATCCCTGATCGAGGACTTGAACCGGACCTCAACACCAGAGCCAAAGTGAGTGACCACACTCTACAAAGGAGGAAAGCTTACTGCCGATATTCTGTCATTGGCCGTTTGCCATTACTATTCAACATGCTAGCGGGGTGTTGGGTGGCCTCGCGATGCGAGAATCCAGAGAATTGTTGCCGAAGCCTTTGGTTATCCATTAAGAGTGCATCATTGGATCTGATAACATAAATTCAGTTCAGTAATACGCCGATAATATCATGTGGATGTGGGCCACTTTTTCAATTCTGCGACTTCCTTCTTAAGACGATCGAGAAAATTTCTGAGTTGCTGATGTCGGACTTTATGATAATGCAGCTGGGTGGCCATCATCTCGAACTGGAACTGGGGATATATGAACAAAAACCCCGACCCGCTTGGCGAGCTCTACCTTGGCGGCAAAGGTGACAGTATCAAGGGAGTCTGTGATAGGTCGAAACCACTCTGACATGGGCGCATCCATCTGCTTGTCTTGTCAGCACAAAATCAGTATCTGCGCGGCAGACGACCTCTCGTTGCAATGGGACCAATTGGATGCCCTGGGAACCGCATTGTGCACAACTCTGATCGGCCTCTGCAGGGAGTTAAGGACGGGGTGACATATATCGGAGAGGCTAATCGAGAACGAACTGAGGTGATTGTTACAAATGACATGGCCACATTCCGTGAGCCAGAAGGGAACCGTTGGGCCTGATGGGGTTGCAAAGGGCAGATGACAGAGGGCACATGCAACACATTGCCAGAAGTCGTAGTCAGCTTGCGGGTCCTGTGGGTCCTTGGACATGTTGATGTGGGCGAGCTGCCTTTGCAAGGGATGCGATGATCATGTTGCGAACAACGATCCGGGAGCTAGCATGGATTACGTGAGGGCTCACGGTCCACAAATGAGAGTGTGATGGGCATTTTCTAGAAGCTGTCAAAATCATGGTCATCCCAACTCCAATTTTGCCAAAATGGACAAAGCTATTGTGACAGCGCTTCTAATTGGAGATCCTGTTCTGTTCGAATGATGCAGTGCAAATACTGGACCCACACACCCAAACCACACTCGACGCTTGCCGCCATTCGAGCATTGCCATTGTGCCCAAAACAGCATGGGTGCACAGCCAAAATATGCTGTTGTTGTCTGACCAAATCGCTTGGGTGTCGTAAACAGAATCGAGCAGTGGAGAACTGTGAACGGCCAACCGGCGACATACCTCGTGTAAGATTGTGGGTCCGATACGGAAAACAAGGGGTGGGTGCATTGCATCTGCCACATTGTCGGGGGCTGCCTGTGTGCCTCGTTGTAATTGGCGCCGAGGCGCCTCTGGGTCCCTATATTTGATAGGATACTGGCTTATGGCCTCTTCCCGTCCTCTTCTCCAAGTCCTCACCTCAAGTTGTTGCGATGGGCATCGAAGCTCAGCGAAGCAGGTTCTCCGCTCCCGTGGATGTCCCTGCACAGGTAGCGACTATGAGGGCACGTGATCACACCCTGGAAGTACTGTGCTACAGCACCCTCGACCTAGACTCCAGCAGCGAGCAGATGTTTACGGGGCGGGCAGAGACTCCTGGCCCCTCCGCCAGGATATCCACAAAGGACTGGTCACTCGAATCCCTCCTTAAGCAAAGCCCAAACTTCCGTCCAGTTCCTCGAGTCAAGGCAGCAGATCAGGGACTACACAGACGCATTGACCAGTATGAGGCCAAGAACCAGCCACTCATCATCGAGGGGTGGCATCTGCGGGGTGACTGGCCTAGCGATATGTTCCATATCGACTGGTTTCGCTCGAATAGTCCCAGCAGTACGTCCTCTTGTCTCTTGGTTGTTCTGCTGACCCGCCACCAGCGCTTAGTGCCCGTAATGTCCACACGCGGCTTGATAAGAACATCTCCTTCTTAGACTTCATAAACATATCCCGGGCAGCGTCCGCGCACGCTGATCCTGATGGTATGTGCTCCCGTTTGCATCTGCACTCTGAATACGAGGATATTGGCAGAAACCGAAAGACTCTACGGAAAGGATATCCAATGTCCGCCACAGTGGGCTGAATGGCTACAGAAAGGCATTTTACCCGAGCGCTTATTGCCCCATGGATCGAAGGACTTGATGCTCTGTACGGCGTCCTCAGCGGTGGGTCTTGCTTCAACAGCATATCCATTGATCGACTAAAGCTGTGGTGAAAGGGCGTAGAGACATTGATGTGTTATCTTGGCGTTGGAGATACCTTCACTCCTTGTCACAAGGATCTGTGCGCCTCATCTGGACAGAATCTCATGTGCTACACGGAGCACGGAGGCTCGTCCTTCTGGTTCATGACAGACGGTTCAAATGCGTACGAAGTCGCCGAGTTCTTCCACTCGCTCAAGCAGGAAGTAGATCACGAGAACTACGTTATTAATATCGATACGCTCGCGAGAGCACCGTTCCTAGTCTATATCGCGGAGCAGAAACTTGGCGACCTCGTTCTTGTCCCCCCACGTAGTTGTCACCAAGTAGTCAACAACGGTGGATTAACAGTGAAAACTTCATGGTCACGAATGACTTTGCGCGGACTGGAGACAGCATATTACCATGAGCTCCCGCTGTATCGGAGGTGGGTATGGTCGTCCTTGTGTGCTATTCCTCGTTTATTGAGTGTTCTTCAGGGTATGCCGACCCGAGGTGTATCGTGTAAAAGAGACAGTGCAACATGCACTTCAGAGATTTACGAAAGAATTGTTGGCAATAAATAGAGGGTCGAGCTCTTCGACAGGCGCTACCAGAAGTCCCACTCAAGTCACGCAAGACCTGAGTAAGGCCTTGTCTTTGTTTGACTCCATTCTTGTTGAAGAGTGCCCCCCGCGAAAACCCAAGGTGAGATTTACTGCCAATCCGAAATCGAACTGGGTGTGTAATATCCCTTGTAGATTGACGTCATCATAGAGGACGAGGATGATCACTTCACGTGCGATGTTTGTGCTGCAGATATTTTTCAAAGTTTCTTCGAGTGTCTGGAATGCACTCCTAGTAGTTCATCCGTCAAAAGGGGCTCCGGGTTCATTGTTTGCCCTGGGTGTTACATCGAGGGCAGGAGTTGTATTTGCGAAGTAATGGAACCACGTCAGCGGCATCCATTTGACAAGCTGCGTGATCTGCGTAAGGATGCTGCGGGGGCTCTTGAAAGCTTTGGATCTGGAAGATTGCCTGACCCGTAAGCCTTAAATATCCCTTGCTGGACTCTTGAGTTTAACGTACGATTCTAAAAGCCTTAAAGTATCAGATGAAGGAGCATTTCGTGCAGCTTGTCTTTTACTCTCCCATCGGAAGGTGCATTCACCTCTGATGTCTAAATGTCATTACATCACTAACATGAGAACTCCAGGGTCAGAAACGAGTTTGTGTCCCAAGTCTGAAGTCGTCGTCGCACTCAGTGCCCAGTACAGCGACATTGTATTGCAAGAGGTGCCACTATTCGAAATGTTTTCTGCATCTATTAAAAGACCACAACCTCCATGCCCTGGACGCCGTTTTCGCCACCTCCCATACATCACTTCTACAATACCACGCAAAACACACAAAAAGCCGTGAATCATATTTAGCTGGAAGTGACCGTCGGTTAGCGTGTCAGAGATCGGGAACGCAACCTCCAGACGCTGAAGTAATGCGAGCGTACCTCTCTTTTAACTTCAGACGGTGTCGGCCAGCCAACTCTCAATATGTGAAACCTGGATGGTATGACTTGGTTGTAAAAGAAGTGAGTCCTTACCTTTATCGATAGGATCTGTGTACTTACTTTTCCACCTCCAGCCTGTAGTCCGCGACGAGGCAAAAATTCAGCCCTCAAACCCGATGGAATCTATATGCCCTGTGGATTGGCCCTCTCCTTTGTCATCGCTCCCAGATGATGACGAGCAGGTAGAGATAACCTCCAACTCTCCCGCACTCATACGCCTACCTGGGAGCAAACCCTTTGTCTTAATACCTCCAGCTCCTTACAAAATCCGAAAACCTCGCAAGAGCACTGACGAAATACCCTCCAAATCCCATGTCGGCTCGCATTTGCCCTCATCCCAGTTTGAGACTCACGCACCCCTTGATGATACCTCTGCTACCTCGACGCCACCTCCGTCATCATCTTCAAAGACCCAAGAAGCTGCTTTGCGCAAGCTGCACTTCCAGAAGAAGGTCACGAGTGGTGCTCAATCTGTGGCAGACGCATACAACAAGGCTAACGCAAATAACTCTCTACCACCGCCACTACCACCGTCATTCTCACCTTCTTCACCAGCACCGCCAGCACCAGCACCACCGCCACCACTGCCTTCACTACCACTGCCGCCGCCGCCACCTCCTCCGCATCCTTTGCTATCGTTCGATCAAGTTTCGGTAGTCAGCGAAATTCCCAGTGTTGCCACCTCTAGTACTTTGGCTGGCACTGAAGCAACTCCAAGACCCAACGACGATATCAGCGGGAATGAAGAGCTTCTTGCGCTTCGAGCAGAACTTGATGCTACAAGGCAAAGTTGCGCGGAACTCCAGCATCGATTATCTATCCTTGAGAGCCAAAGTCTTGTCCAGCCTATTGCTCCTCCTCACCCCCAACAATGGTTTGCATCTGACCCGCTGGATTTGCGAACCATGGAAAGAGCTAAAATCTTGTATCACTGCTTTACCCAAGTTGCAAGTATGACGCCCATCGTAAGTCTTCTCCTAGGCTAATTTATTCGGTTTTTAACGAGGGTGATAGCCACCATCGCCTCCATTGCCTGCTCCACCGCCGACGCAAGGCCAATATCTACGTCAAAAGAGTGAGCATTATTGGATATACTACTATGTTGTCTAAGCCATTTCTAGATCCAGGCATGACATCACGCTTTACCCATGAAAGTTATCGAAATCAGAGAGCTCAATTGACACATATGAATACCAGCAATCCTTCATCGTCCAACTATAACCGTACACAAAGATACCAAACCCGACGTCATCACCCGTATTCTCGGCAGCAGAACCTGCCAAATTATGGCAATCGCAATCCATCTGACCAACACCCCTCATCTAGCATGCCGATGCGAGAAAACCACCACAAACTGAACCGCTCGTCCAAGTTACCATACGCTGCTGGCTATCGAGGTGGCTGGTCTGGCCCTACTACGCATACCCATACATCACGCCCTACGGCTGGCAAATATCAAAATAGCCCAAACAACCGTAGAACAAGAAAACCAAGCCGGTTTGATAACAATTGGTCTCCAAAGCCCTCCCGTACCGCCTTGAGTCCCGCACGAACTATGCAATCTGAGTTACCAAGGAACCGAAGCGGGAGCCCCCGACCAGGAACAGCAGTAGTACAACGAGAAGGCGGGCATAATATGGGTGGTATGACGGAACCACGGAGCTCTCTTGAGCCTGACTTGGGCGTAATGTATGCACCTTCAGAGGATGTACAGATGGGAGTACCTCGTATCAATAGCGGTTCCGAGTCTGGGGATCAAGGTATTTATCTATTTTCGTCCGAGTCTGCATTGACCACATCTAATCACCAATTGTAGATTGGGAAGATAATTACGAGCAAGAGGATCCCGAGCCGCGGCAGGATTGTTCCCAACCTATTGCAGCATGTGTAGAGATGGACGAAGATTCACCCATCTCGAGAGGCAACGGTCAATTAGTTGGAGACAAGATTATGTATGGTATGTACGAATACACGGATCTAAGATGGCTCTTAAAGTGTTTTGCAGATGTCGAATCTAACCCTTGGAAGTAGTTTTCAGTTGATTATGATGGCTTGTAGGACAACATTACACCTTTTTGTCCTATAATGTAGTCGGCACCGGTATATATCCTCCATCATTAAATTTGTATCGATAAACTCTGTCATGACATGGACGTAACTGAGTGACACTAACCAGTGACACAAGTTTTGACTTGGGTCAAAGGGAGAGACTATCATAATGCTTTCCACTCAACTTTCCAGCGCTATGACCAGGCAAACGAGATTAAGTAGGAATGTCAATAAAGGGTATAGAAAACGTGAAGAAAGATGCAATGATTGCCATGCAGTTGCAAGTAAACCTAACCTACGAGATCATGCAAGAGAGCGTTGAACTGATAAAAAGAATAAGGGAAACAGAACTAGGATGGTAAGAAGAGCCAAAAAAAGGAAGACCGATATGCATACTGAAAGCCTAAAAAGAGACCAAGGAAGGAATCCGCGAAACTGATATCTAACCGCAACGACAAGTCAATATTCTGAATAGACTAGATTTCGGTGGAACGTCTTCAGGATCATGCTCTGGGCCATGCAAAACACCAGGTTGGGGACGTGTGTTGATTCCAGGTTGCGGAGGAGCCATACTCGAAACCATTGGTGAAGCACGACCATACTGTTGCTGGGTGGCATATGTGTCATCTCCAACGTCATAACCGGGGCCAGTAGCGTTGGCATAAGGGTGTTGTGGTGTCCGCGGTTGGGAGCTCCCCAATGGAACGCTCACTTGTGCAACAGCAGACTGTGGGGGATTCAGAGCCGAGCCACTTGCGGTTGGCACAATAACTCCAGGGGCTTTGCGTTTTGAACCGTGTCTGACCAGTGCTGGTGAAGGCGGTATGATGTTTCCGCCCTGGGACGCTCGCCTGACACCATCACGCTGTTGATCACGACGATCGCCCCTATTTGCGCTAGAATTCTGCATTTGTTGGGGCACCGGCTGTGATTGACCCTGGTTGTGCGTTATCAGCACTCAATCTCCTGGAATCTAATATGGGGTAACTGACCATAGACGCCTCCCACCCTTGACCATCTTGCGAACGTAGAATGAGTGAGCGAGCCCTAAAGGAAGGTCAATGGACACACCATTCAGACGATTCCAGTCGAATACACCATCATCTATGTCCCCATTGTTCTTCAGGACTTTGTTGAAGAGATCACGAAGGAAATCATAATCA
>KB722738.1:774024-956088 GCA_000349905.1 Volvariella volvacea V23 | reverse complement strand
GGTGTTTCTTCAAACCCGAGTTTGCGAACATAGTTCATATATATGCTGAATTCCTCTGGGCACAATTTAGCCAGTCAATTCCGTGCAGATTGCATTCAGGTGATGAGGTAGGCTCATACCGGGATAGCCATCGCAAAGCTCTTTGATAGGTGTGGTCTGTTTCTTTTCTCCTATCTTCTCGTACTTCTGCTTGTTGGTCGCCGCCTTGAGGCCCTGCCAAGGCAGACTCCCTCTCAAGAAGTACATGAAGACGTGACCCAAAGACTCGAGATCATCTCGTCTGGACTGCTCTAGAGCAAGGAGACGAAACAATTAACTGATGCACAGAAACAGGAGGGGAGACTGGATTACCTCGACCAAGATGAGTGTTGATGCTCATGTAGCGGGCGGTGCCGCTCAGACTCTTGCGCTCCCGGTAGGGGATGTGTTGTTTCGTCTTTGGATCGCGATATTGCTTGGCCATTCCGAAGTCGACAACGTGTATGGCTAAATTGAGGGTAAGGTTATTAGAAATGGCTGTATAGGTGCCTTGCTCGCTTGCTCACTCTGTGCAGCCTTGGTTCCTGGACGGCCAACCAGGAAGTTGTCTGGTTTGATGTCACGGTAAATGAGATTCTTTTCGTGTATTGTTTGTACACGGGTGAGCTGTCATAAGACGGTCATCAAACACCTTGCAGTATGATGAGAACACAGCAGTTACAGACCATCTGCTTTGCCGCCATGCAGACTGTCTTCACCGTAAATTTCCGGCCACACATATCAAACAAATCTTCAAGGCTGGGCCCCAGTAAGTCGATTACGAGAATGTTGTGCAACCCTTCCTGGCCAAAATGATATATTTGCGGGATGCCAGCTGGTGTAGTTAGGGAACAAGAAAGCGACGTTTTCATATATGACGTTGGGTCTCAGGTGAAGGAGGATCTTACTGCATCCCGCTAATATACGGTACGAACGACACTCATCGCGGAGCTGGGGCGCTTCGGCTTTCCTTGGTTCCTGTACAATGCGTCGATGTTGAATAAAGAAAACAACTAGGCAATGGTGCTATAGGCGACGCACAAACTTGATAGCAACTGTTTGAGAGTTGAGGAGATTTGTGCCTATTACAAGGCTAGGATTAGGGTGATGGTCTGGTGGAGATGGAGGGCTGGGGAGTGGGACAGACCCTCGAATATGACACCGAATGAACCCTCCCCGATTTTTCTTCCGACACGATAATGAATGCCGACGAGATTGGCGGTATTTGAAGGCTGAGAGTGAGAGGTCATGGAGAGAAAGTGAAGGGGAGGGGACAGGAGGAGAGGAAGGAGGGAGGGACTGGGGCCAGAGAGGCCTATTAGCAGGAAAAGGTACAAGGAACTGTCCCTCGGCTCAACCCGAATCCCACCAAAAATGTATCTCACGAATATCCCATTAGCCGACCAATCAGCCTACCAGTATGCTACCTATCACAACGTAGATCCAAAGATAAATGGCAGGTATCGCTCTAGTACCGTCCTCACTTGCTCTAGTGTGTTGCCCATCGACGACCCCAGAGGCCCGTTTATTATTGCCCAAATTGCAACCACGGCTACCAGAACCATCACCCTCAGCGCCCACCTTCTGGCATTCTGTGCCCGTCTCTCCTCCTCCCATTTTTCTGCTCCAACAGCATGGAAATCGTTCCATTGCACTGAACGACATAACCACCAAAATAGTGCCACTGGACCTGGGAATACGAATGCAAGCTTGGTCTTGCTCTCTCTACCTGCCTGGTAATAGGAATTGCACTGCGTCCAGACAGACGAATCCAGTCGCTCCTGTAGCCATGAATTATACCGTTCTGTTACCTCTACCTTTACTTCAAATGACTTGGCCTTTCCCTCTAAAATGGGTTTGATAAGTCGCAACGCCCATTGTACCTATTTGCCAGTGGATACTTAGCCATAAGCTCATGTCGTCAGATTCAACCATACCTGCACCTCCTGAGTGAATACGATCGAGGCGTGTCCAGTTCCCGTATTTGGCCCTTCATCCAGAGCATAAACGCGGGCTTGATTAACTGCTAACTTCGACGCAAACTTACCCAGTAAAGTGAAAAGGTTCGGGAAGCCTGGCATTGAGCTTCCAAGATACGCCGTAGCACCGCCTTGGGCTTCGAAGTATTCAGAGACTGAGATTCCGTTGACTCCTCTGACGTTCATGTCAACAGGCGTCTATTCTTCTTTTCAGTTGAGAAACTCAACAAACCCGAGTGCCACGCACTATCGTAAATCCTGTCCCATATATCAGAACGTCGAGCTGAATCAGCTCTCCCGTTACCAGTCTGATTCCATCCTGCTCTATGCACTCGATAGCATCCCAAGTTATACTGACATTCTTTCGTCGTAGAGCTTCAAGGTAGCCCGAGTCGATTATAACTCGTTTACAACCGGGTGCTGTCAGAATACCAATACAATCAGCTGTTGCTAGAGGCTAGTTTAAAACCAGCTTACGGTAATTGGGTATCAATTTAGCATGATAGGATCTGGGGGCCATTTGTTTCATATATTGAGTGAAGGTCTAGTGGCGGTTGAGTAACCAAGCACGCATGATCATAGATACGAAAACGAACTCGTTTGGCTATATTCACTAGACGAGTATTCTCTCGACGGAAAGCGACGAAACGCACGTCAGACTGCAGTGCACCAATGACTTAATGATTGTTGGGTAGACCCATCAAAATTTGGAACCGTACCCTAGCCATAATCCAGTTGCGGTACAGTCGCATAGTAGATGGTACACGCGTGAACATCCATTTCGCCCAGCTCGGGTAAGAGAATTGGTCCTTGCGTGTGTTACGGGTCAATCCTCGTTGTAATCTGCTGGTGGCCCAGTTACTTACCCGAGAGCAGTACCACTGCGGTGTACGACAGAAATTAGTGACAGACACCGTTTCATCGGCGGAAATTTCAGGTATAAACTGCGCTCTGTAATGCAGACAAATGCGCAAAGTTAGCCATTTTCAACACAAGTTTGATATGAATATGGACTCACGCCGAGCAACCATTTCCAATGACCCCTACACGTTTGTCTCGCAATTCAATGTCATGCCTCCATCTGGCTGAGTGCCATACCGGTCCATTGAAATTCTCTAGTCCTTGAATATCCTTTGGGTACAGCGGATGCGAAAATGCACCAACAGCGTAAATAAGAATTTCTGCGTCAATCCATGTAATTTGCTTCGTCTGCGTGTCTTGAACCTCCACGTGATATAGTTGGGCAATGGAATCCCACTGGGCAGATACAACATTTGAGTTGACCTTGGTATGACCCTCTAATTCGTACTTCCTCCATAACGCCTCCCAATATGCTTGAATTTCCGGCTGTCGGACGTAGTAACTTGACCAATTTGGGTTCAGTTCAGTTGAGAGGCTGTACCAGTGTCCAGGAATATCAGATCCACAACCCTGCAACATGCTGCATTAGACAGCTGCATCCCGCCGAACCACAGTAGTGTAAATCTTACAGGATACGTGTTGTCCTAGTGGCCATGATAAGCCATATCAGGAAGGACGGGTCAATGAAACCAAGGAAACTGTGGCTGGGCATTGAACACGCACTCTCCATGTGCCTCCCACCGTAGACGCCCTTTCGTAAATCTTCGATGTGATCAAATAAGGAATCGGTCACAATGAAATGCGGCATGGACGAACCGTAAAGTTCGCGAAATCAAGTTGCTTCTTCAAGGCGATAGCGGCGGAAATCCCACTAATACTGTCGGTGAGAACGGTGCAGCCAAAGGCCAAGTAAAACCGCGGCATTCAGTGGTGCATTTGATCAGTTTTTCTTGGTTTGTCAATAGGAACGGAATCCCACTTACCCCGCACCTACGATCACAATATGTGGGGTATACTTGGATTCTGTGTTACTCTTCTGCCCCAGTTCTGACATCAGAAGGCCGATTTTCAGGTGCTGTCTAGCCGAAAGGCGGTGGTAGGAGCGCAAGAAAATGTAGGGTGCAGGGTAGATATAGACAGGGTCAAGAATACACGCGAAACGTCTAAATTGCTTTTCTTCTAGCCAGTCATGACATGGGTTTTCCCATCTACCGTTGTGCCAGCTAAATTCGCTCCTAGACGTCCTCCTGTGGCGCTTACACCCAATCACAAATAACTCATGAGGCTTATTAAAAGCCAAAATACCCCAAGATAGACAGAGGTGGGTGATATCACATGGAAGGCGGACTACGACATACAAGGAGCTACGAAAGGTATACTATGTAAAAGCACAACTGAAACAATGCTTATTAAAGAGAATTTGCGATGCTACTGCGTAGGATATAGGATCGTGCGGGACAGTGGTAGTGCGAGTGGAAAAGCAATGGTGCAGTATTTGTGGGAGGACATGGACAGGGAAGATAGGAGGTGGTCGCATGAGCCTTCAACGCAACTCAAATATCGAGCTGGCCCGCTGTGGGACATGATCTAATGTTAGCTGTTGATATCTATAGAAGCATGCCATGTCAAAACAAGAACGGAACCAAGGTCGTAAAGCGGCTTACGGCTCTGAGTTCTGGTGATAGTAGAACCCGCTCATTCTGGCAACTGGGGCACTGTGCCGGGGCACCATCGAAGTAGAACGTTTGCCCCGCCGCGAGCTAGAATTTCTTCGTCTTCGACCCGACGCATCTGCTTTAGGGAAGGATGAAGGATGAGGAGCTTCTTCGTCCTCCAGAGTGCCAGAACCTTGCGAGGATGTAGCGCATGAGGCTGGTGGGTTGAAGTCCACGCAGACATAATAGAAGCCTGAAAGGACGAGTTAACGGACCAGGAACGGCAATTGAGCGAAAGCGATTCAGGAGTGATTTGGAGTGATTTCGGAGAACATCTACGTACCGGCGAAGCTAGCACCGTTAATGTCCTGCACCCGATGGTCTGGAACGAGGAAACGCTCCTTCCATCTCATGAACACTGCTCCGCGGTCCCGGTCGGGCATCGTATGGTGGGGTTTCTTGATTTCATGCTTTACATGGCGGAACGCTGGAAAGCGAGACCAGTGGACTATATCCTCCGCCTCTGTTGCACCCCAGTTCTTTGTTAAGAAGCCGTAACGAGAACCAATGATTTCAGCGTCAAAGTAGGTGGTGAGTTCAGGCCAATCATCCGTTAAGCCTTTGATACGCAAGTACCCGCAGAGAAACGACGCTGCAAAGTCAATGTCCTAATGGAGCGATGGATTCAAGGACCGTTCGTAAATCGGATGCCTAAATCGGTGGACCTACCACTATTGTAACAGTGACGTCGTAGCTGTTCCTCCCGCTCTTCTGTGTACCTATGAAGGTAGCACCCGGATATAGACAATGGTGGACCTGGGGAGGCACGCGCAGTCTGGTGATGTCTACGAGCGGGTCAAGGGCAGATGCATATTGGGGCGGGGGCGAACCGTGTCTCGTAACATGTATTGTCCGCTGGTTGGCGATTGTTGTCTGATTAACGGGGGGTGGAGTGGATTGTCGCAGTGGGGTGCTATATGAATCGGTTAGGGGAACCTCAGCCACCTGGGGAAACGAGGGTTCATTGTCGACATAGGTTGGTGGTGTAGGCAGTGAATGGTGTTGGGATCGCAGTCCATTGGCTCTTGGACTCGGCGGCAAGTCGCAATGCTCGAAAACGTCCACGATGGGCTTTGTCGGTGAATGCACTTCTTTCTCATCCTCGCTCGAAAACTGTTCCTGATGCGGGTCTAGACAGTCTGGATGGGCATCAGGCAAGAGCAGGACGGTTGGGCGGGGAGCGAGGAGTTGGTCGCGACACGACGGACACACGAGCCCCCCGAGGCTTGTGAGGTATACGATTGCGGAAGGATCATTGAGTGGACAAGAACACTTTGTGCAGAGCTTGATTTGGGGCTGCTGCTCGGTGTGGGGGGACTGGTCGGCGGATTGCTGCTGGAGATGCTGGCCTGAGGGCATTGGGAGATTGACTGGCATGGGGAGACGGGGAACAAAGAGAAATGGTATGTGGAGTGGGCTGGGAAGGCACAGAAGGCGTTCGGACAGGATGCTGGGGACTGCTTGCACGTGGTCACTAGCACAGGACATCGCCCCGTTTTCTGATCTCTGTACCCAGGAACGCCTCGAGCCACCTCGGTTCTGTGCTCAATCTATTTCTGATTCTCGATACCACTCTCATTCTCCAATCCTCGTCCTCACGCGGCGCGTCCAAAAAATGTTCATTCCACTGCCTCAATCTCGTAAACCCACTATTTAGTCATCAACTTATGTGTCCGTGTCGACTCCACACATCCGCAAAGCTCAACGACAAGCCAGACACTGTGTACGCTATTGGCTATGACTCGTCGTCCGTTTCTCTGAGCTGTCCGCGGCATCTTCCAGTCCGTCACCAAATGTTTGATCATCGGCCGATTTGCCGCCCTCTTCTTCAGAGGCGTCGCCTACCGGTTTATCATCATCTTCTCTAGGTCTCTCGACGTCAAGGCGGTTCCCAGCACCATTACTGGTGTCACCTTGTCGTCCGTCTGATCGGATGATGGTCCGCTTTAGCGTATAATGTCGGAGCAAGAGGACTGTGGCGCCTTTGTCAGTGATCGCCTGGCCAATGCACCAGCATGTACGCACCCATAACGAAGCTGATCCCCACAAGCGGGGTCATGACTACCCACACCATACTAACTGACCGAGAGTATGCATGAATGACCTGCCTTCTGACAGTAGGGTCCTGCAAACCAACCATCAGATACACATTGTATGCGCCGCATCAGTACACCTACCGGAATGTCTTGTAGGTGTTTGACGCTTTCGCTTAAACCGCCAGCAGAAGTATCCAGGGTGACATTAGGAATGTGTTGAATCCGCCTACGGATCTCCTATCAAAACTGTTAACCTCACCGGTGGCCCGCTTACTACCGTACATACGCTAGCGAATACAGCTTGTCCGACTGAGACGCCGACGGTACCACCCAGGGTTCTAAGCGGTATCAATAAAGGCGGCAAGTACTAGCCTACGGAATGGTGCGTACCGAATGAATCCAAAGGTTCCCGTACTCGTCGCCATATCTTTTATAGGCATGGCTGCCTGAAGTGCAATCAGCGGCACTTGGAATAGGCAACCCAGGCCGGCAGCCGCAATCAATGGGTAAAGAACTTGCATTGCACTGGCAGCAAAAAGTCAGCAAGTGATTATAGTAAACGACCTGAATCACGGACAGGTTAGATCTATCATCTAGCATAATCATAAGGCCCATTCCTAATGTGAATATAGCAAAGGACCCCCAGATGATCGGACGATATACGCCTATCCGTGAAACAAGCATGCCGGAAAGGGCGGATGTTACCGCACAGCCCAGGGAATATGGAAGCATTCTGCACCTGGATGAGCTCAGGTCATTTAGAACTGACACGAATCATACCGCACACCGGCGTCTGTGGCTGACGCGCCAAGTATTTGGAAATAGAGTGGCAGGTAGAATGCCCCTGAGTAGATGTTAGAAGTAGATGGAAATAAAAGAAGTGCCGGTGTACCAGCGAAAAAAGCAAGTGCATGTAGGAAGGTGGTTATAAGGATAATTGATGTCGTTCTTGTCTGCAAGCATGTCTCGTTAGCTCTTCCACTTGTGCCATTGGGCTACGCTACCTTGAAAAGCCTTGGCGGAATAATCGGTGATCGCTTGGTGAGCATTTCGTTAATCCCACCAGCGAGAAGTAGTACGCAGCCGGCGGTCAGCAAAGCGATGGTCTCTGCTGAATCCCCTGAAGCCAGATCGGTCAACAATTGTGGTATGTCTATGCATGATCCAACTTACAGCTCGTCTCGCTGGCATTGAATCCAATTAATAGGCACACGACTCCTGTCACCATGAGCACAAGGCCAATGAAGTCGAATTCTTCGAGGTGTTGCTGCAGTGTTCGTCCTTGGTGGGGGTTCAAGTTGAGGAAAAAGAATAAGATGGCCACAGCGACCCCTCCCGTAGGACTGAGAAGGATGAACGAGGTGCAACTCGGGAAGGAGGGAAATGCTTACAGATTGATCCAGAAACACCTGCCGCGGTTGAGAAAACATGCGAACATAGGACTATTGACTCACCATCTCCAGGAAACATGATCAGTGAATACCTATATCACAAATCAGCAAAACTTTAAAAATACAACGCCCTTATGCTATGCATACTCCACCAAGCAACGGTCCTACGACGCTAAAGGAATAGATGAAGTAGATATAAAATAGGAAGTAGTTAACCATACCTTGCAACGCCCCACGTTGCACCAATTAAACCCCCATATTTTCCACGACTGAGGACACCGTTGGTCTTTCGTGATAGAGAATGAAAGATAGACTAACTCACTCTTGGAGGGGGACGATGTCGCTGATCGTAATGTTCACCTAGAGTCTGTCAGCCGCTGAATCCCATGTCCGGGGCCTCTACACACCAATTGTACAATGGCCCCTCCCCCAATTCCTTGAACGGCCCGACAAACAATAAGCCATGTCTGGCCGATGTAAGATTCTCAACGCCCAAAAGTCCTTAGATAAAATTACCATAGTTTTCGCAGCACCACACAACGCGGATCCAATCTGACAAACAGGTCAACGTACAATTATTGCTTCAAATGGCGTGCACGCCTACGAGAAATATGATTATTGATGAATAGAGGATCGGCTTGCGGCCGATGAGGTCTGACAGCTTGCCATATATTGGGGCAAGGCTGAATGCATACATTGTCGACATGGGATGTCAGAAGCAACATACGAGGTCGCACCTTGCAGCGGCCAGGAGATACGCACTGGCGCGAGGAGTCACATGTCAGTTGGTAAAGGGGCGGAGCACGGTTTACGCACCTGCCCACCCAGCTGTACGCAGCTCCGTTACCCAAGTCACTGACGATGGTCGGTAATGCAGTGGCAACGATGGTCTAGAGCAAATCGAATGGAATGAGATAAGATGGACTAAAGGAGAATACATACCTGATCTATGGCAGCCAGAAATACGCATGCCATTAGACCCAGAAAGACCTAAGATCATTGAGTGTATTACGCGATTGTTGGATGGGAAAACGCACAATGCCTAGACGATTGTGGGGTAGATGATGAGCCTCATCTGCCTTCCAAGAAGCCCCTGGCTCTTGCTTCGCAGTTGGGGAGGTAGAGCTGGGTTCCGGCGTAGGCGACGGCGACATGTTGAAAGAGGGTAAAGCAAGGCCGTGGACAAACGACAATGCAAGGATGCTCAAGTGGGAGAGCCATATCCAGGTTTTTTTGGGAGACAGTCCGATCAACTAACCGCGTTGTCGTCATCTTTATTAGGAGATAATTTGCCGTCCCTTGATCCTACTAAACCAATCAGCCGCCGGCCCAGTGTCTGCAAAGGCGACTGCGATCCCATGGCCTCGTCTGCGCCGTCGTTGTGGCGCCCTCCTGGCCGCACACACGCAAACACGGCCATCCCAGCTCAGCACCGGCTGCAGTGACCTGGTGTTGTGAGAGAACTGTGGCTGAAAAACTTTACAGGGACCACATGCAAGAAGTGGTGGTGCCGGACAGCTTTCGGCAGGTCAGGGGATGGATTTCGATGTGTAAGCATATGACCGCGAAGGGACAGACAGGGAACTGGGTGCAGTGCGGAGCAGAAATACGACACAGAATGATGATTGCCGGATCGCCTGCAAGTGCATGGTGCTGGGAACTGAGCAGCGCGACGACATGCCTGCAGGGCTGCTGGACGGACGCGTCCTGTGAACAGGTGCAGCGAGGTCACGCGCCTTCCTCATCGGGAAAGGGCAGCCAGACCAAACCTTATCTGACTCAAAATCCTTTCCCTCACTTTCCGTCGTTCGTTCACCTCGTTTATTTTCTCGTCCGCTATAAAGTCCCTGCCAAATGACTGAACAACCGAACGTTCCCACATTCAAGCTCGTTCTCGGTGCGTATCGTCCCCGTCTCTCTCCCTGCAGCGCCGTAACCAATGTTCAACTTGAATCTCCCTGATCGATAAATCGATTCCCACAATTTTCGCTTTCTCCCATCCATTCCTCGCCCCACCGTCCACAACTGCCCGATCCCGATTGCAACCCGTTAGTTGGAGATGGTGGCACAGGAAAGACAACTTTTGTCAAGGTTCGTCGCGTACGGCGTCCATTACATCTCAGATGGCTGATCGTGCGTCTTTTTGTGTAGCGCCACCTAACCGGTGAATTCGAGAAGAAGTATATCGGTAAGAATCGCACAAGCACTGTCTCAACACGCCTCATCAATCGCTCCCCCATAGCTACATTGGGTGTCGAGGTTCACCCTCTAACATTCACAACCAACTACGGAACAATCTGCTTCAACGTCTGGGATACGGCCGGCCAGGAGAAGTTTGGTGGTCTCCGTGATGGATACTACATCCAAGGCCAATGTGGCATCATCATGTTTGACGTCACATCGCGCATCACCTACAAGAACGTCCCCAACTGGCACCGTGACCTTGAGCGCGTTTGCGAGAATATTCCCATCGTCCTTTGCGGAAACAAGGTTGACGTCAAGGTGCGTGTATCTCGTGAAAATACGCGAATTCTAGCCCACCGTCTGTTGTAGGAGCGAAAAGTGAAAACTGGGGCCGTGACATTCCACCGGAAGAAGAACCTCCAGTATTTTGAAATTTCTGCCAAGTCCAACTATAACTTCGAGAAGCCATTCCTCTGGTTGGCTAGGAAGCTCGTTGGGTAGGATGTTCTTTTTTTTTCATGCGCGCTTTTATTTACAACACTGCTCAGTAACCCCGCTCTGGAGTTCGTCGCTGCTCCTGCTCTGGCGCCTGCTGAGGTTCAAGTCGACGAAGAGCTTATGAAGCAGTACAAAAAGGAACTGGAACAGGTGCGCTTTCGAGTACTGTCAAGTTCTTATATCAGTACTCACCTTTGGCAATAGGCTGAGGGTGTCCCTCTTCCTGACGATGACGAAGACTTGTAGTTTCGCCTCTCCACACATTACTGTTCTGTTTCCTGACACATTAATACCATCGCACTTTACATGTTTTCTCATCTCTCGTCTGCAAATTCATGTACAAGATGTGAAGATTCCCTTTCGCTTGGGAGTTCATATCATCTTGATCATTCTGTATAGAATAGCTTGTCTGTATGGACATGGTCTACCATAATTCAAAGTTATAAGGCCCGTTCTGTGTGGCTGAGTGTGGCACAACTCCAGAAAGCACTTGTCCACGCGAGAGTTGGATCAGAGGTGCAGGCTGGTGATTGCGGTCATTAGCTGATTCAACCGCACTTGACAGCAAACCTATTATACAAGCAGGATTTGGGCGTATAATTAACAAAAACGATCGCTGCGCACCAAAACCATCAATTACTGCAACGTTTGAATGATTGAAGGTACAGACCTTTTTAATTTAGCCCGGCGATCGAGTAGTGCTTCTGCCAGTCTGCCCTCCTTGCGAGCGCGCTTCAGCTAAAGCAAAGGTCGTTAATCCACGGAAGGGTATACGAAACTTGTACATACTTCTTTCTTGTCTTCCTTGGATAGCACAACCCGTCCTGCGCCCCATGCCTGGTGGATTCGACTAAACAAGAACAGGTGAAGACGGTGCTGGCATGGAGAGTAAAACAAACAAACTTTGTGCCCTCTTCATCTATATGCTGGACATTGACTGAGCCATCTTTCTTCTTCTTTTCCTCCTCATGGGCCTCCTTCTTATATTTGTATTGGATTTTCACCCAGAATCGCTCGCGAAAGCCGACTTCCTCACTATCTCCTCGCAACTGAAGATTGCCGCCTGCGACCTCATCAACTCCCAGGTATTTCTCATAAATATTCATAAATGCGACCATCCCATCAGGGAGCAGGACAGGAGTCCACTCCTCCTGCGGACCTCGCGCATCACGATCGGCAGATACAAGACCATGAGCGTCACAAGACAAAAACTTTCCTTCTCCTGTACCCGTTCGCAAGTTAATCGTTGGCGAACCTGCAACCCTTGTTATAACCCAGACCTGTGCAACGTCCGTTGGTGCACGATCCAGGAGGGGCAACTCTGAATCATCCTCAGATTTGGTTTTGTCCAAAGGGTGGAGAAAGACCCGATTCGTCGTCGAGTTGAAATTCAATGAGATGGGATGGGGGTCAGAAGGATGGATGATAAAGGTAGGCCCACGAACTTCGCTTGCGGTCTCGGGAAGCACCCATGTTTCCGGGCTCTCTTCTTCCTCTCTCCTTTTTGAGAGTGTACGACCTTTATTGTCGTCATCCCTTTTGCGTTTCTTCTTCGTCTTTTCACCTTTGAACTTGAGCTTGGTCGCCCGGACTCGTTCGGTCGACATGAGGGTATTCTGCAAGGTCTGACGTATTTACAACTCACGTGACATAACCTGCCCTCCGTGGGAACAGCATCCACCACTATCCTCCAAACGCAATCTCGCCGTCGTGGTCGCCGTCCTCAAGAAACCCGCCGACAATGAAGTTCAACGCCGGTTTGTACGCTTTCCTTTGGAAAGATGCTGCTCCTTTTCCTTGTTTCCCGCTCAAACTCTTGGTGGAAAGTGGTTTATGGGCTGGATGGCATTTTGGATGTGTGGATGAGGTTTGCAAGAGTGCTGATGATGGGTCTCTTTGTCGACAGATGTCTCCTCCTCGCGGCGCAAGTCCCGCAAGGCGCACTTCAGCGCCCCCTCCTCCGTTCGCCGAAAGATCATGTCGTCTGCCCTCTCAAAAGAGCTTCGCGTCAAGCACAACGTTAGTTCACGATAATTTACACCCCCATATATGTATTGATGGTCCAAGTAGACTCGATCACTACCAGTCCGAAAGGATGATGAAGTCCGTATCGTGCGCGGAAAGTACAAGGGCAGAGAGGGCAAGGTTACTCAAGTGTACCGAAAGAAGTGGGTGATCCACGTCGACCGCGTACAACGCGACAAGTCCAATGGCGCTTCTGCTCCCATTGGCATCCACCCAAGCAATGTTGTCATCACCAACATCAAGCTTGATAAGGACCGGTATGTGTCTTGATTTGAAAGTATGTCATATTCCTGACCTTTTGCAGACGGGCAATCCTAGAGAGGAAAGACCGAAAGAAGGAAGCATCGCAAGATGTTGAGATGGCTGAGGTCCGTTTCAATGTGCCTATATAAATGACGCTCTTTCTGATCTACCTCCTTCCCCAGTGATCTTCTCCTTGATTTCATTCTCTACTTGCTTCTGTCACCCTTCCCTGTATCTCCGCTTTTCGCACCAGATATGCCTGTCAGCTAGTCTGCCCTCGACTTGAGTTGACTTCCATAAGTCCATCGAATATGCATTGCTATGGAGCATGTACAAAAAACAATAATGGGCAGTACGAATTAAAATATCACATCTTCGTCCTTCACGGCCAATAAATCTGTAGGAGCCTCTGGTTCTGCCTCTTCTACGGCCAATAATCTCGGTGGCGGGACATCTTGTAATTCTTGACTGGCATCTTTCGCTGCTGCGTCACGTTTTTTCTTCCCTTGCACTTTTTTGAGTCTGTCATCCAATCCAAGATTTATAAGGTCTTCGGATAAAAGCAGAAAAATCATACCGGAAGAATTCTTCACGATCCATTTCATCGAGTTCACTCATAATGTACTTTATGGTGTTGTCAAGTCTTGGTATCACGATGTGTTCAATGGCGTTGACTCGTCGATTCGTTGCGCGAATGACCTCATCGAGGATAGTGAAAGCTGTTTGCAGCGATGCAAGTTCAACGAGTGTTTCAATAGCTTTAGCGTAGATTTCTTTAGCGCGAAGGACCTGTTGGCCGCCTCGGCCCAACCCAGTCAGATTAAAGTCTGGCGTGAACATCAGCCCAATTCACGGCAGCAAGAAACCGGGCTAACCTGAGCCTGGTACACGATCAACCTCGAACGCAGGGATGACCACGCCAGACACATTCTCCTGCTTTGCCTTCACCTTGAATGAGGCCTGCTTTGCTTGCTCTTGGATAAGATACGATATATCTCCCGTCGCGTACGTCACTTCGGCCATAGAGAACGAGGCCAATTGCATGACCTTTCCCATCTTTCGTTTTGCCTACGATATACATGCTATGAACGTCTGATTCCTCTGTCTATGCGGCGCGGAATCATACCTCATCCACCTTTTTGAGTATCGCCCTGAATCTCGTCGTCAAAGCATCTCGTTTCTTCGCCAACAGCGAGTGTCCTGTCTGTGCACCTTTCAGCCTCAGCTTCGTATTCGTCAATGCCATTCGCGTGGCAAAGACATTCTCTCGTGCGCCGGTTCCGGACATTTGTGGCGGTCAAGGTGGCAATTGGGATGTACCCAAGTTGACCAGTACAGTGCGAGTGTGCTCTTAGTTTGGGTGCGGCAGTCGCCGAGCCGATCACAGCGTGTAGTGCTCTTAGCATATATTGACAAAAGCAAAGCAACAAAATTACATGGCATTCTAGCAATGATCATGCTAAGCAATAGTATATTTACCATAGTTCTTCTCTGGATCGAAGATCTAGCCAAAGGAATTAACCATAGCACAGGAGTAAAAGCTTGGAGACTTACCTCCCATCGGGAAGCTGGGAATATGTGCTTGTTTCTCTGGTACCAACTTCGCTCCACCACTTTCCCGGCATGCGATTCATCCTTCTCCTTCGTGGCATCCGCCAGAAGGCGCACATCGTCGTGTACATCAAAGTTAAACAGGGGGCCAGATTTTCCTCTGGCCTTGTTGATGATGAAGTCATAGAAAGTATAATGCTGTTACAATATCAGTTTAGTGCGAGCCTTATGGATTATATGCAGCCTACGTGGGGAATGATAAGGTCCTCCTAAGCAAATTTAGCACGCAGAATTCCGTAGAGGTAGACGAATATACCTTGATATACATCAAGTTGTCGACACTGATGCCCCGTAACTCTGGGAATTGCTGTCGTGCCTTCTCCAGGAAGGTAGCGATATCATCACCTTTTTTGCACTGGTTCGCCGCATGAGATTAGAAAAACCGAGAACGACGTATACGTACGACGACGCTCTTGCGATGTCCACTCCCATCCCAATAGGAATAGGTGATCTCAATGTCCTCCTTCTTGGTTTCTTCCTGCTTGTGGATCCATTCTTGTCTCAATCTCTCTCGCTCCCTGCGCTCAGCTTCTTCGCGCTCCCTATCTGGAAGGAATGACGTATCTACATCTGGGTTCTTGCGAAACTTCGAGCGCTTTGTAGGAGGAGCGGTCTCGCTGTCATCCTTCTCCTTCCCATTCTCTTGACTGTCCTCGTTCGCGTCACCTTCGTCATCCATGGCAAATGACAAGGTTGATTTCTCCATCTTTTTCCTCTTCTTCTTTCTTTTCTCTTCCCTAAACAAATGCTCCACGGCCTATTAGCCACCTGTCCTGCTGCCTAAACGACGCAAAAATGGGAAATCGGGGCACATACTTGAGCTCGCTTGTTCGTGCAGCCTCTCGGGCCTTGGCTTCTTCAATTTCCTTCCTTTTCTGTTGGAAGTCTTCCAAGTGGACGAGACCAATTGTGCTGTTTTTCAGGGATTCCTCTACGGAGTCATGTTGCCCAACAAAACGATTCGCGGAGGGTCTTGCTCTCTCCGTTTCGTTTATGATGCTTTGCTTCTGGCGTTCATACTCCTCGCGCAGCTGTGTCCTTTGTTTGATTAGAGCGTCTTCTCGTCGGCCTTCAGGTCTACTATTCGCCATGCCGAGTACAGCGTGGCCTCTGCTGTTGCTGAAGGTGTTGAAGTAAGGGCCGATATCTTACGTAAGACGTTGACCAGAATTTAAGTGTTTGTGTGAACTCGGAACCCTCACTCGAAATGGTCCATATACTTGGGGTGAACCTCCGGGACACACACCTTACACGGGTAAGTCTTGCTACTCCTTCTCTACGCGCGTGCGGTCTGAATGTGCCTCCAGTTTGCCCTCACACAATTTTATGGAATTGGGCACAACGTAGCTCATCGGCTATGTGCCCGTCTCCAAATTCATGACAAGTGCAAAGTGGGAGACCTTACCCCCTTCCAGGTCACGGCCCTCGCGTCTTTCTTGTCTTCGCCCTCAACCGCACCTCCTATACCCCGTTATCCACTAGCCGACCTAGAATATGTAGCTCCCCCTGCAAACACTAGTATGCAAGAGCTGCAAGCGCAATTCAACCAGTTACGGATACAGAGGGAAGAAAAAAAGGCTAAGAGAGCCAAGTTACGCGGACAGGAGGTCAAGAAGGGTTACGTGGATCCTCTCTCCAAGCTCAAGATCGAGTCCGAACTGAGGAGGGAAATTCGGGAGAATATCGCTCATCAACGTATGATTGGAAGTTATGTCGGCAAACGACACGCCATGCATCTGCCCGTCAGAGGTCAAAACACCCAGACAAATGCGAAGACAGCGAGGAAGCTCAATCAGCTCGACAGATACTAGTGTTGGATGCATCGTCATTCGTCGTGCGAGCCATAGTTATAAAGTCATAGAGGGGCGTTATTGGATGAACAGGCCGATGTATTGTAATTTAACGCTAATATGCACTTCTATCACTATTCTATGCTAGAAGACATTCACTCAGCTTGGTGACCTTTGTTGATTTTGCATCTTCTGCTCTTGCCACGATCACTAAACACTCATGGCCACCAAGCAGTACAAGACCATCGGTGAAGACCTCTGGAAAGGGCGAACAGAGAAGATAGTGAGGTTGCAGACCAGCCATATTCACAATTCCCTAACTCTATCTAGAACGCAGAGCTATTTGCGTTGACCTATGGTGCTCTGGTTGTGCAACTGATTCAAGACTATGAGGACTATGCCGAAGTCAACAAGCAACTAGATAAGATGGGGTATAACATTGGTACACGGCTAATCGAGGACTTTCTGGCGAAAAGCAACCTTGGTCGGTGCGCTGACTTCAAGGAGGTTGGCGAGGTGATATCAAAGGTAGGTGTTGTTCACAGAATTACATATTAGCATTCATCACCATCCCCTTTTCGTAGGTTGGGTTCAAGTCGTTTCTCAATGTCACACCATCTATAACCCATGGTGCCCCACTGCCCCCTTCCTCCCCCGGCCGACCACAAAGTGTACCTCAGCAGAGCCAGTCGGGTTCCTACTTCGTCCTGACGTTGGATGAAAACCCCTTGGCGGAATTTGTCGAGCTTCCGGAAGAAGCACTAGAGGGGGGCCTCTGGTTTAGCAATGTACTGTGCGGTGTGGTACGAGGAGCCTTGGAGATGGTGCGTCTAGCGAAGTTCTATCAATCGCATTGTATAATGATTAGGATTCATCGCAGGTTCAAATGCAAGTGCAGGCTGAATTCATATCAGACGTCTTGCGCGGGGATGAGGCAACGGAGATACGGGTCAAGCTCGTGAAGTATCTGGAGGAAGAGGTCCCTATTGGAGATGACTAAATGGGCGATAATACTGGTTGATTTCGGGAATAGAGAATGATACGTTCACTAGCACCATAATCTTGTGATCTAGTGTGAATTGGTTGTGTCCCACCACACTGGCACCGGACACGATGCAAATAATAGTGGCTCCTCTCCCAGCACTAGGGTGTTTTGTTTGAACCGTTGGTACCGCAGTGCTCTAAGTAGAGTGCGAAGGGTCCGTGGCTTGATCGCTTGTCGGGCTCCTAACCCTAATTTTATTACCCCCACCATGTCTCGACCTGAGCTACAAGCACCGCCAGAAATTGTAAGTGATACGAGTATCATCCCATCAGCACATCAGCAGCTTACCAACATCTAGTACTATGGAGACTCCGAGGCGAAAAAATACACTTCAAAGTCTGTCCCAGTCGTAGTCGTAAATCTTGTCCCAATTGATCCCTCCACAGTACCCGAAATCAACAAATCCAGGCAGACATGACCTATCGTGCTTTGGAACTGTTAAACCTGCCACCTGATGAGCCCGCCTATCTGCTAGATATTGGTTGTGGCTCTGGTCTATCAGGGGAAATTTTAGATCAAGAAGGATACATATGGGCAGGGGTCGACATTGCACCCAGCATGCTTGGTAATTGCACTAAGATTGTGCGATAGCGCGTGATGATTGACCCACGTATGCTAGAGGTTGCTTTGGAACGCGAGGTTGAAGGCGACCTATTCCTGCAAGACATTGGTCAGGGCCTTGGCTTTAGACCAGGAAGTTTTGATGGTGCAATTAGGTATTTAGTCCACCATTCAGTCGGTTTGCTTGATAAATTACTCGTAATTATGCAGTGTGTCTGTCCTCCAATGGCTTCTGAATGCCGGAACCTCGCATCCTACATCATCCCCACCTCACCGCCTGACGCGATTCTTTACAACGCTCTACTCCGTGCTCAAAAATCCATCTCGGGCCGTTTTCCAGTTTTATCCCTCATCTGACGATCAAATTCAACTAATCACATCTATTGCTCAAAGAGCTGGATTTGGAGGTGGCGTTGTAGTGGATTACCCGAATTCAAATAAAGCAAAGAAGATATTCCTGTGTCTATTTGTAGGCAGCAGCGAAAGCAAGCAGCAACTACCTAAAGGCCTCGAAGGTGACGAGGAGCAGGATGCCAAAGTGATGTTTGAACGAAGAAGAGAGAGGGATCGTGCGAAGCGCAAAGACGGAAAGCGGAAAGCTGTGAAGGACAAGGACTGGATTCTGAAAAAGAAGCAGGTATGTCGTCTCGCTGGTACAAATTTTCCTGTTGGTTATGATACTTTTGATTCTAGTTGTATCGGAGGCGAGGAAAGGAGGACGTTCCAAGGGACTCCAAGTACACAGGTCGCAAGAGACGACCGGTGTTCTAAGCCATCACCTTGTTCCATTGATATGGTATGGGGGTGGATTTCTCGCCACGAACAAGACACGACATGCAGTAATGGCTGTTTTGGCATCGTGTCGAATAAAAAGGCCCTGTAATGCAGCCATGCTAATCCGCTTCCCAGTTTTGAGTTCGTCCCCAACTATTTCCTCCAGGATTGATCCAAGCCGCTGTATTTCCTCTGCTTGATCTGAAGAATCCCCCTCAATACCATAAAACCGGGTGAATAATCTCCGTGCCTGAGTTGGGCTGGCATCGTCAATAAGTTCCGCTACATCAACTCGTCCAGGACGAATCAAAGCAGGATCCAGTTTCTCGATATGATTTGTAGTCATAAATATGATTCGCTCCTCGCCCGATGCAACGCCATCAAGTGCGTTTAGAAAGCCCGAGAAGGTAACGGAGGACTGGTACCTATATTAGCAAGATGTCGTGAGCCATTATCCATTGAGGCTGGCGAGTTGGTAGACTGACCCGTCTTCTGACGTTTGTACGCGTTTATTAAAAGCGGCATCGATGTCCTCAATCAGTACGAAGCATCGCTCCGGTGCATTTGACAGTAGATGGTTCAATTTGTCATCTGTAAGTCCCCGTTCTGATAGGTTGAGCAGGCAGATGTCGTAAGAAAGAGAACCGGCTAATGCTTGAATGTAAGACGTTTTCCCGGAACCCGGAGGGCCATGAAGCAAGTAACCTCGACGGTAGGGGATGCCTGGGGAGAGGCCACAAGTCAGAATCTGATCTTGGGCACATCAAGAACAAGGCACAAACCGCGATCGGCATACCACTGCCTTCTTTCTAAAAACGCTTTAACATCCTCTTCGATGCGCTCACCCATGCCAGGATGAAGAACCACGCTCTGCAAGGGACGCTTTCTCCTGGGTTGGCCGAACGGCTTCCATTCAATCCCCCAAGCTGTGTATATCACCAGTTTGCCCTCATGACCACGCATGGCAAGATCCCGTGCTTCTGAAAGTAAAGAGGGGAATAGGTCGCGATCTCGAGACAAGGTTGTGAGAGTCACAGTTTCCCAAGGTGTACCGGACATCAATTGCATTGAACGCGTCTCTCTCTCTCTTTTCACCTGTGTCCATAGTTAGAACTAGGATCGCAAACGGTGGAAATGGTATAGGCACGGTTGTGGGAATGCACACGTACCTGCATCCATGCCCCGCGGTATTTAAACCAATGAATGCCTGGCCCTGCTACGAGCTTGAAAAGTATGGAGGAGCTTCCATTTTTGCGTTGCTCTACTAGGGTCTCGACACTCAATTGATGACTGCGCAGCCAGGGTGCAGAACGTAGAGCGGATCGACCATTCGACGTGATAGCAGCTTGTTCGTGCGCCATCCACGCGAGAAACCATTCGTAGGCACGGTCTTTATTATTGATCTCCAGAGTAACGAGCATTCGCCGACGAAGCGCGATAGATCCGAGGACTATGGCTTGTCTAAGGACCGTTAGACCAACACCTACACCCTTAAATTTAATGAGAACGCGTGGCAAGAAGATTGAATTACTAGGATAGAATTTTCACCATGAGACCGAAACCAGCCTGAAAATATGGGCTGGCAGAGTATAAATGTCACTTGATCTGGTAGCAAAAGTGAAGCACGCACTTGTCTGCCACAAGGTTATTCAGGACCGAGGACCCCACATTTCGGAGGTGTGCATCTGCAAGAGGAGCTGAAACTGGTGCAGCAGGTGTTATGGTTGGACCAGACGTGGAGCTGAGTGGTGGTAAAGTTGACATAAATCAAAGGTTGCCAAACAGAGCAGCGAGTGGGACAATCCGCTACCCTGAGTTTTGGTTGAGTGTAGGGTGCTGAAGACCACAAAAATTTAGAGCTCGGCGCTGCTGGCAACGACGCCCAAAAGTGGCGGGGATTCTCATTTAAGGCATAGAGAATAGGACCGCGTGCCTTTCATATTTGTCACGTATCGTCACCAACTTGACGGCGACTTGGGCCCTCAGAGGCTCGTTCACCCAGCGACATGTCCGCCCACTACTACTCCAGCCTTGAGGAGGCATACGCCGTTCTGGGCTTGCAATCGGTATGCTTGTCTCTCGCCTTCATTTCTACGACTCACGCATGTAGTAGGGGGACACCCTTGAGCGCGCACGATCTGCATACAAACAGGTTGGCACCATGCCACCACTACTTGGACAAGTCTCTCACATACTAGTCATTCATCTTCGCTACGATCATGACATTAGAAAGCCCTGAAGGTCCATCCTGATAAAAACCGGGATAACCCAGAGGCTGCGGCGCAATTCACGAAATTGAAGGAGGCCTATGACACCATCGAGAACCACCTGAAAGAGGACGGCTCCGATGGGTATTATTCGGATTCGGACTTACTGGCTGAAGCTTTTGCGTATGGTATTTTCATTTCATGCCTACCGCTTGCTTATTCAACCCGTTCGTATAGATCCTTCTACTTCGAAGTTATGATGGAGCGAAGATATCACGCCGAACGCAGGGCATGGGAAGCCCAACAAGAGCGGTTCAAACATCAGCGTGAACAAGCTACCCAAGAGACACAGCGCAAAGAAAGGGCCAAAGAAGATGCGGCGAGGGGTGTGTAGTACTTAACGGATGTGCAAAAGGTCAATGGACCTCACTACTGCCCTTGTTAGAGCGTCAATCACAGGCAGAGAGGCAGAAGGCCAAGTCTGAAAATAAGAAGGCTCAAGCTGAAGCTGAGCGACGCAAAGCAGAAGAAAAATGTCGTCAGCTAAAAGAAGATGTACAAAGGAAAAGGTCTGCTGCTTTCGCGTTTGCGCGTGCGGGGGTCTTCGACAAAGTGCGAAAAGCCGTCTACGAGGACGGCGTAGACGCAGCCGGAGGAGAAGTCAAGCCAAACTGCGAGGAATTCTCCTCTCAACCTCCTGATCCCTTAGAAACGTTACTGCATATCATGTCGCATGCAGGTGATAAGTCTCTTGTTGAGTGGCTGATTGATCACGGTAAGTCGCACTCCGGTCGTCGAGGTAAATATAACTCTCAAAATTGGTCTGCAGGTGCTGATCCAGAGGAGAGAAATTCACTAGGCCTCTCGGCTTTCCACCTCGCGTTGCGCCAAGGGCATACCCCCATCGTCTCATACTTTTTCGAGACATACCCACCAAAGGATCCCGACTTCAATGCCATTTACAAGGTATCTAAGCCATATACCCTTCTGTCGCTTGCCTTGGAGGCGCGTGATCCAGAGCTAGTGGGGATCATTCTGAACAAAGGCTTAGCCACGGGTGAAGATATTGATGCAGGGTGGGCCTGGATAACATCTCAGCCGAAATCCACTGAAAAGATGGAGATCCGAAAATATGAGGCCACTCTAAAATTGTTGATACAGGTTGGTGGCTTCACTCCTCCCCAATCACCCGACGAGGAGAAAGCCCAAGAGCAGAGCTTGAGCCCTGCACCCCAAGCCCCAAGCGACGCATCGACTGGTGGCGGCCGAGGGCGGGGGAGGGGGAGGGGGAGGGGAAGAGAGCAAGGTGGTAAAGGGGGACAACACCGCCGAATTGATAATCTAGAGGAGCCTGAACATGGAACCACGAACAACTCCAGAAGCAGCAATGAACGTGAACACGGAGGTAGAGGCTGTGGTAGGGGTCGAGGACACGCTCGTGGTCGCGGCCGTGGTTCAAACACCTCAGGAACTCGCTAGTTTCACCCAACCTAATACTAGGGGATGCCCATCTCCATGAGACGTTCGGACCCGGGGACATGTGTATGATCATCCTCGCATTTTGTTGTTCCAGTAACACATGGTTGTCTCATTGCCCGAGTTGCTTTTCTTGTCAAGTCGCCGTCAGATTGCCTATCATGTGTATCTAGGTTTTGGCAGAGTTGTTGGCATTTATAGTACAAGCTGATTAGTATTTTGCTGCACACTGTACAAATATACAGTACCGTAAATGGAAAGAATGATGGTGGTTGTTTGGCATGTCCAAATAATGAACCACGGTGACACAGCTAAACTGACCTCCACGCTCACGACAAAAATTCGCCTCTGCTCCATTTGCTCATACGTATCTTGTACTCTAATCATCGTCTAGTTCGTCAAGATGGGTAGATTGGCGGAAATGCAGCGTAAGCTCTTAGAGGTTCGTTTCGGTTTATGGTTCGCGTCTAGTACAACTGACCTTGGCGCATTGAATCCAGCAAATGATGGGACCGGAAGCCATGGGTGTGGCAAATGCCAATCTGGTTTGGTCAGATGAGAAAGTGTGTAGAAACTTTCTATGCGGTACCTGTCCGCATACGCTGTTCACCAACACGGTGAGTGCTCGTTCTCCATTACGTGTCGGAGACTGAAGGGTTCTGGACGACTTGTAGAAAATGGACCTGGGAGCATGCCCTAAATCACACACAGAGAGATTAAAGACAGAGTTTTTAGCTGCTCGGGAAGCCAACCCGAGCGATCCCATATTCCACAGGTTTCAAATGGAATATGAAGCGAATATTTTTGCGTTTGTGGATGAATGCGATAGAAGGATTCGGGCTGCACACCGGAGGTTGGAAAAGACACCCGAGGAGAACGCTAAAACAACGAATTTGGTAGGTAATTGAAGGCTGATGGTTTGGGATGACACACGCGTTTAACTGACTACTGATTGTTGCATTGACCGCAATTGGGATCGACTAGATGAGGGAGATTGCGGAAATTGAACTGGCGATTCAGGGTGGAACGGAGAAGATCGAAGCACTTGGTACGTGTAATGTGAAATGGATGAATTGTTGAGTACTAAGTGGGGATATTATGAAATTGGGAACAGGCGAGCAAGGGAAGGTTGAGGAGTCTATGCGGGAAATGGCAGCTATTGAAGCGCTTAAGAGTGAAAAGGCGGACAAAGAGGTACATAAACGGATCAAGGTTTTGATGAAGAGCAGACATGACTAACAGGCGAGGATGACTTGTAGCGGGAACTGCAGCAACTGACGGATACGTCTGGAGCGTCCGGACACCAAAAGCTGCGTGTCTGCGATGTCTGCGGGGCGTACCTCTCAGTGCTGGATTCTGATCGACGATTGGCTGATCACTTTGGAGGCAAAGTAAGTTGAAGTGGCAGGATTTCCGAGGAAGTTGGCACTCAATTATTCGATTTTCATTTAATCATGTGCCTCGTGGACGTAGATGCATCTTGGATACCATGAGCTACGAAACATGCTAGCCAAATTCAGAGAGGAACGGGAGAAGCGCAAGCTCTCAGGAGGCGGTGGTTTGGGGTCAGGTGGACCGAGCGCGGGACCTGGGGCAAGTACAGGACCAGGACTGAATGGAGGCAGTTCGCGCACAGGTGGGGACTATCGGGAGTCTCGTGGAGGGGGGGAGCGTGAACGGGACCGAGGGTACGAAAGACACACATCGTCGCGATACGAGTAAGTGGCTCAGAGCACGACGCGGGAGATGGGCTGATGTCTGGCACAGGGACCGAAGACGAGACCGGGAGCGGTCACGCAGCCCGGGACGGAGGCGGTATTAGGAAATGGGCGTAAAGGGGATGTGATGATGGATTAGTGATGGATCATGCAGTGATTAGTTAGTGTGTGGTTGATCGTTCGAACCACACTTGTCGCTTGCCTTTTGTATCGTACTGGGCTTGCCTTGCACATAAATCCAGCGTCGAAATCACTCGCTCACTGACGATTCCTTTGACGATTCTGTGGCCCTTTCTGCCGCGGTTTGCACCCATTTCCCGTCCGATTTCGCTGGCGATTCCGCTGATCGCCCATGGAATCCATCCCATTCGCCCACGAACTCCAAAATGACCCCGCCAACGCCATGGACACCTCCCCCATCGACCAGCCCATTCCATCCCAGCTCTCCACCATCTCCAACTTCCTCCCTCCAATCACAGATCCTGCTGACCTCCGCGCCGACCTCGTTTCTGCCGTCTTCATGCCGCCAATCGACCCCATTGAGCCCCCTCCTTCCATTCGCACCGCTCCTCCTTCCTTTATACCCAATTTTCCCCAACCAGTCAACCCATTCACGCTCGCCGCCACCCTCCAGCACATGACTCCCGGTCATGTTATCTCCCCTCCCCAGTCCCAAATTCCTTCCCCTGCAATACACGCCTCCTCCGCATACACACTCCCCATCCGGCCCTCAATTGACGCTACTCTCGAGTCTGCCGCCTCCGCAGACGCCCAGTTCCGTCGCGCTAGTGTCTCTTTGTCTCCCGCTGTCGTTGCGCCGTCCTTTATCACGCCCTCGACCCAGCCCGTATCAATGGCATTTCCCCAAATAGATCAGCCAGAGCTTTCAATACCAAAAACGGACTCGCCCTCGCTTTTGCAAGCTGAGCCTCACATATTGCTCGGCGAGATGTTGAATGAGTAAATTGCATTCAGTCAATTCTTCATTCGTCTGATTATTTCTGCCCATAGCATCGCCAAAACTGCCAGTTCCGCAGGCGACGCTTGTCGGTTGCGTCACGATGCAGAGGCCACCAGCAAGGTCGACGAGCTCAGAGAGCGCATCTCGAAAGTATCGGAGCTGCTGTCTCTCATGGAATTGCGCAGGGATTATTTCCAGATCCACCCCACTGTCCAACCACAGTTGCCAACCCCGACCGACTTCGCGCCTTCCCTGGCTATGGTAGACACCCTCGCTTATCCTTCTGATAGCATGGATTTATCCGGAAACCCCGTCCCCTCTACGCCCACAATTGTAGACCAATCCCGCAAACGCACCTCAGAGTTTGAAGAGACTCGGACTGCGAAAGCACCCAAAAGGGAATCTCTTGATGATCCCTTAGCATCTACCAGCAACACGGATGTTGTCCTTCCACCCGAGCCATCCACCCCATTGTTCGTTACCAACGCCGCGACCGTTGTGCCACAGAACTCAGCCACCAGCCGTGCTATTGTTCCCCCCTCATCGTCACGACCTTCTTCACGACCAGCAACTCCACCCGTTTTTCAACCGCATAATGCATTTACCCCAGTCACACAGTCAACAGTTAACCCATATCCCACATTTATACCACAGACTATAGACTTTGCACCTGCACTTCCCACTCCCCTTAGCACCACCTCTCCCACATTCCCTGTCGGACAGTCAGTTTGGACGGAAGCCTCTGTGCCATCCCGTCATCACCACTCACTATCTCTGGGCTCGCTAAAACGCAATGTGTCTGGTCTTGCTGCCCTCCCCTCCCCTCCCCTCACATCGGGCGGGGTAGATGCATTCGTTGCTCAGATGACACCGCCGTTACCCACACCTCCAGCATCGTCAGCCATCAGCCCTCCCATCGGAAGAATGTCGCGTTCTGGATCCATCACAGGGACATTCAATAATTCATTTGGATACTTCAATTTTTCAGACACCTCCCAACCATGGCCTGGAGCAAGGGTCCCTTCCAATCTGTCTACTAATGCTCCCACTGGTCCTAGCCGTCTGTTGGGCAAAGGAAAAGCTCCACAGCCATCGTCATCGACATCACCGGAACATCCAAGCACATTACGCACTTCTCCGGCTGATGAAGATGATGACGATAGTGATAGTAGTTCCGACGGGACAGGCAGCAGCCCTCCCCCAAAGTCCGACAAACAGCCTGTAAGTGAATTCGTCCTTGGTATCTTATATACTGAACGCCTCTGTTCAGTCGTCCGAGGGAACTGCCTCATCGTCTTCGAGCTCTGATGTGCCCTCAGAGTATCGGGCAGAAGTGGACCGCATCTTCTTCGAATACCTCAACAAAATATGTTCGAACCGTATGTTTGCCACTAACCCTCATTCGCATTTTATTCAATCTCTGTCGATGGCTAGTTGACGCCAAAGATTCCAAAGGTGAACCGATTCACCAGACCCTTATGGCGAAGAAGATGCAGCGCTTGGACGAGTCTCCTGACTTCCGCCCATTCAAGTTCCGTATTCAAGCTTTCACACTCGCATTCCTAGAAGAGGTAAGTGTCAAATTTGTTGTCCAGTTGATAGAATCATCTGAACAATACCCTGTCAATCTAGCTTGCCAGACAGGGTTATCCCGAAGAAAAGATTCCCATGAAAAAGGTCCGTCTGATGCGCATTTCTTCAGCGCTCGTGACTGAAATAGAAGGTATCGTTTGCACATTGATTAGGTTCGCAACTATCTTTGGCGCCAGCAGTATATTCTGCGGTTCAATGAAGACGGGAAGAAGGCCAAATCTAAAGGCAATCATATCTGGAACATCGAGGCTAAGAAGGCTGGCGACGGGAAGTGGGAGTTCCGTCCATTCCACAGGAAGCTTGCAGGGACACCACCCAGTGTGGCTTACTGTGGCTTACAGTGGTCCTGGTCGCCACGTATCTGGGATCCCCAAGCCTCCTGGCAGAACGTACCGGTGCAATACAGTTCCCCAAACCTACCCTCTTGGTTATCCTGGAAAGATGATGTCCTATCGGGTGTGCCACCTCCTGGAGCAGAAAGTTGCAAGATTGCTGTTGTCGCCAAGGTATGGGTTTCTTGCTTCTGCCTTTTTTTGGGTGACGTCCAGTTGACTCGCGTTAATATAGTTCAAAGTGGATGGCCGAGAGGAGCAACTGACCCAGGACATCAGCCTAACCATCGCTCCTGTTTCGGCCTTAGATGCTACCAATTACGCTCATAACCGAAGGCCCTCATTGGCCGACCCTCCCCGTCGAAGTACCAGCGATTCTGCGTTATTCCAAAACGCACCACGGTGTGTTCCATCGACCCTCACGTGTTCCGGGCAACCCGCTGATTATCGGTTCCTGCCATCAAACATGTGTTGATTCCCTACACATACCTAGCAAAAGCCGGGCCCCTCCACCCCTAGGATTGCCATCCACAGAAAGTCAAGACACGCGAGTGTTTCGAGTCCTGCAGAACGCTGCGCAGCGCGTGACGGAAGAAACCCAAACCCAACTGACTTCCCCATCAAGGAAGCCGGAAGAAGTTCAGGATCTTGTCAAACAACAACACGTACTGGAGCAAACCGTCAAAGCCTACAGCGTCGCAGTTGCCGGTCAAACCCAATCAGACACTAGAAGATTGGCGGTAGCTGCCCAACGTGTTGTTCTCCAAGCTGCTCAGACCGTGATCGCCGATAAAACCGCTGCCAATGGAGGTATTCCACCACCACCTGTGGTAACCACTAGTCCAGATACCTCAGCTGTTCAAAAGGTTACCATTAATGAATTAACCGACGCAACTCAGGATGCGATCGCAGAGGCAGTTAAAAGGACACCACAGGCGTCCACAGATGTTGACATCATTGTCGTTGCAACTTCAATTCTAAAGGCTAGGGCTCCGGGAAGCCCTCACGCCTCAGGAGAGTTGCAATCGACTGCGAGTGGTACTAGCCCCAGTACTTCGCCCCGCTCGCACTCTATTGCCACTGTTGGAACGGGATCACGCATAAACACCACATTCCCACCAACACTACCTCCGTTATTAGAGTATGCCTAAGTTGCTGAATGCTTTGGGACAACTGGTCGTGTTCTTGTCTTTCTATTTCCTTTTCTCTGGTGCCTTGGGGGAACATGGTTTGTGTAGCTGATATGTCAATCTAACGCTTCTCTTGGGGTTTGTGCTATTGGACTCCACTTGCTCTCTCTTTCGGTGTTTTCGATCAGACAATTCCGCAGATAACGTCGCTTTGATTTTTTTTCTTCTTTCTAATCCTCAACTTTTGAGGGTTTGGTATAAGCTTTGATCAATATGCCCATCTTTATATTTGTCCCTACCACTGCTTTTTCTGGCTACCCATTGCAATATTTGTGCGTTTTTAGCCTTTCCCTCCTTGTGAATAGACGTTCAGGACGCTCCGTAATAATGCATTCTTTTTTACGTTTTACATATACAGTGTAGTGTTCTCTCTATCCCCATTTATCCCTGCTCCACTCTGAAATGTTGTAAAAAGACGTGTACAAGTGAAAGTACATGCGTGTAATGGGTACGAGACTTACTATAACTACACCTGGGTAAATGAACCCCAGGCAGAAAGGTTAAAATTTTGTGTAACACATCGCGCAGGCCGTCGCCGTCATATCAGGGTTTAGATAAGTGCATGTGGGACAAGCAACACCAACATCATCCCCGGGGATGCTCTCAGCTGATACTGACACGTCTCGAGAGCTCGTTGGGGGAGGTATATAATCCAGAGTCCCCACGAGTAGTGTTCCGCCAAAACCGCGTTCGATCTCTCGTCGCCGTTTAGTCGGAGCTTCATCCGTATCGTCGTCGTCGTCAATGTCGAGAATCTCCTTCTCTTCTTGCATATCAAAGGTATCATTGGCTGCAATTTTAAGGCAGGCCATTGTGACTGAATTGTCGGTTAATTCTTGGCCCTGATAAAATATCTTCTGATGGATGGTTGGGACATCAAGCTCTTCTTGCAACTTCAAGGCTATTGTGAGAGCTGTGAGAGTAAAGCGGAAATACAGGAACTAACCATGACTTTAATGTCTTTCAGGGTTATGGCCTTGGATACAGTGAGTTTGCGGCGTTCACCAAGTTCTTTCACGCCCCGCAGACGTTTCGATTGTCTGGAACCAGCTTTGCGGGAATACGTAATAATTTGTTTCTGGGATGACTTTTCTTTGGATGCTTCCAGGGGGTTTTTAGTTCCCCATAATCGAATGGTGATCTCAGTACTCTCCCAATCATACAGCCTGAACACTCTCAATAGTTTGGCCGTGGTGAAGAATGCATTGACATACCGCTTGCAATGACACTCGTGACAGACTCCAAGATCATGTGAGAATCGTATATGGCCCTCATCGTCTATGCGTTTCTCAACCAGAACCTTGGGCGGGCTTGGATATCTTAGGATAAAATCAGAGAGAGAATGATCCAGACACTTCAATTGCCTTACACGTGTGATAAAATATCCCAATCAGTCTGTGGTACGAGCATAAACGAGGAACTAAAGCTCGAGTGATTGGGGTCGTATGCCAATAGGTCGTGGGCGCAGATCAGCTTGTCGTTGTCTATCCGTTCCGGTCGTGGTACTTCGGTTGGACGTACCAGCCATTTGTTCCAAGCTTTTATAAATTGGATCGCTATGATAGCACAAGGCACATTAAGCGGGACTGTCAAGTGGCTTATTGAGGCATTTGCGTAGAGCGACACGAGTTGTCCCTGGATCGACTGGTTAAAAAGCTAGTGAAATCAACCAACAGTCATATTACCTTTTCCTCATCTGCACGCTTACGAAGCTCCCGTCTATCTTCCCTAGACACTTGGTTTAGGTCGTTACAAATTACGCACAGTTCTACTGTCATGGGCACGGGTACCCATGATGGGAAGATGCTTTTCAATAACGACGCTGCCTGATATCGGGTATAAACTACTGGACAGAGATGAAGGTAAATTGGAAACCTACTTCACTAGTGATGGCACGGCGTTGCGTTGGATTGGGGGCCAGATAACCATGCTCACAACGAACATGACTTCCGTACAGTTGGGAATCAGGGGGTGGGTCCCCTTCAGAGATTATGTGCATTTTTGGCCTAGCTAACTTCCAATCTGAACGGGTGATTAATGGGTATTCTTAATATGCGAGAATAAAAATATACCTTTAAGCCACGATTTTGATATCCAGTATCCTTCACCTTCGGGTGGAAAATTAGACACTAGGTCAAATTCGCGTACAAGCTTTGGATGTTCTTGTTCGTACAGCCGTTCTGACTGAAGGCATTAGATCACTTGTGTGGAGATACAACAGCTGATCATACCTTGGAACATGGCCTTTACACACTCCACACACACATCATCGGGCGTTAATTCCGGGACGAAGGTGCAGCGGGTGTCATTCTTTATCGCTTCGTATGCACTCTTTTAGAGGGGTGAGCACGTGATATATGCCTAATCACCACACGCTCACTTTGTGCAGCCGTTTCATGCTACTGGATCGTGCAGGATCGAGCAAATGGTGTGGGCAGAGTAGATTCTCAACTGGTATCTGCACAACACCTTGTTCCGGCTTTTCAGTGTCGCTCTCTTGCTCGCTTTGCGCTCCAAATGCGCGCTCCAACCAATGAGTGCTCAACCAGCTCTCCAATGCATCCTGGCTAACCACAATAGATTCCTGTGTTTACTCCCAGGTAAGTACCTCGTTCTGATTGAGGTAGTTAAGAATTACCTCATCAGAGCTGGCCAAACTCCATGATCGATATATATCGGCGACTCGTCCGAGGAGAGCGTCAAACTTTTGGTGGGCCCCTTGCTCACTGTCGGGGTCGGATTAAAAAGATGTTCTTGTGCAAGTTGAAGGAGCCTTACCGTTGTTGATATGCTTTACACAAAGAATCATGCTCTAGATTCAACGCTTCAACAACTTCTAGAGCGGTGGGCGGTGGAGCTACGTTCAACTTAGGTTGATTGACTGTATCATCGTGATTGATTGCGTCACGACGCACATAGACCAGCATGTATGCGTCTTTAGAGGGAATGCTTTGGCCGTGGGGGGTCAGTGTGAATGGGAAGCAATACCGAACAAACTTACTATCTGGCATGAGGGGCTCTGCATCTGCATGTCGGTTACAATCATATCGATGCTCCACGAACCGGACCACTAACCTTTCCGGTTCATCATCGCTGTCTTGGATCCTTCTCCGCTTGGACTTATTATTTTTGTTGACTTTAGAGCTGCTACTTCTTTATACAGACGTCGGTCAATTGTGTCTCTAGAGGTTATCGAACACGAACCTCTTCACGTCATCCTCTTGAGATTTGGAATTCTGGGCATCTCCAGGCGCATCTATCTTTGTCACGGTCTCGTCATTGAATTGGAACCAGGATTGGGCTCTGCCAATGGCGTCAGTACGTGGGATATGTTGATCGATGATCTGCTCACTCTGTGTCAAAGATTTGAGCTTCATAATGTCCGTGATAGGCACTAGACCCCTTATGAAGCAAAATACCACGAAGTTCGTACATGTACGAGATCCCTTTCTGTGGCCCTCCTCGAGCAACGAATCGGGTCATATCTAATGTGGTTGGAAAATTGATTGTGTGCTTGGACTTTCTTCGGGTCATGGTGGAAAGATTATAGACAAAACGAAGCAATGAGAAATGCAGAACAGGTGGTAATTCCCTGAGTTCTACGTAACGAGTGGCGTCGCGCAATTTATCGCAACGCGAGCAGTGGTACCTTGTATTGCGTCTTAGTTATTGCCGACGGGTTGATCTGGGACTTACTGATTTTCACCCGTCAAAGTTTCTGTGTGGAGAGATGATTCAATACACGCTTCAAGCTGTGCATTATCCTAGATAATTAGGTGCTTCAGTACAAACAACATCTAGGAAGGACGGATTAAGAACATAGCTGACCTCAAAGCTGACTTCAAGCTCTAAGAAGCCAGCTTCTCGTTCGGATCGTTGGTGGCAATCATGGCACTCAGTACCATAAACTTGCTTGCCTTCAAACTAAATGGTGTTGATCATATAAGTACCGGATTAGCCAACTTGCATCTACCTGCGTAGCAATAAGTGATTTCAAACTAGGGAGTTGCTGTTTTCTGAGTTCTGAGTCCAGGTGCGACAAGAAAAGTTTGGAGAATCTACGATGATGCAGTTCAGATTCCTGAATTCTGGCCAATTCTAGATACATACTCCTGCGCATCCTGTTGTTCTGAAGTCCGCAGTTGCAGACTCTCCACGAGTTTAGTAGGGTTATAGACCTTAAGTGCGCCAGCTTGTAGTGCCGAAAATGTTACTTGAAGCTGAAATATGGGTGATTCCTGAAGTGCCAATCAGGAGATATAGGAGTAGCTAGGGTATAAGTAGACAAACCTTGTGCTTGCCATCTTCTGTGATAGGCACATGGCAGGCATAGACACCTTTACGGAAAGCCAAGTCACGAAACCAGACCTAATCTGTATCAGTGAAAGCTAGCGCCTGGGTACAATAGCCTACCTGAAGCGAGGCGTTGGCATAGCACGTAGCACCAAGGTTCTAGCGGTCGGCGTTATGAGATACGGTAATACAGGTACGATGTGTTAACAGATTCACCTTCAAACCAACAGGAAGTTGTGGAACCCTGGATTGACCATGAGGGTCCTCTCCTAATGCTGCAACCTTTATAAAGGCCTTTCGAGCCTTGGCTGCGGAATTCCATGTTATGTACGCCGGACGCAAGGCGTTCCACGCACCTGCATCCTCCCACTTCTCTTGCCCGAGATAATTTAGGCAATTTGGATTGAGTCTGCACTTGATCTTGGAGCACTGAGGATTGTCGTCGTCTGAAACGATGATCACGTCTTCCTCGCTGGCGCCAGAGTCGTCATGGCCTGACTGCCGCGCAACGCGATATTTATTGGGGCAGAACGCGTAATTTCTGGCCTTCGAGAACCCGCATGTTGCTAGAATGTGCTCCCTGGTTATTTGATCTGGAGTGAATACTTCACTACCAACCCAACCCCACAGGGAGGCACCAGGTCTAGAAACAAGCAACTTGTTCGATGAGACAGCTGACTCCGGTGCCCTGGCATGTGGGGACGGTCGTCGTTTGCGTTTGAGTGGCATTGAGGATGTAGAGACAGGCGGGGGCGAGGGGCAGAGAGCTGTAGTGATTCACGTCATGTACTCCCACAAATTAAATCTGAGTTGCCGGTCCGGGACTCACTCAACCTCCTCCTGCGCGCATGACTGACCTTGCCTCCAGACATCCACTTCGTCGTGCCCTGAACGCCCTCAAGCAACGCCTTTCACCTCCAAATGCCACCGAGCTACGCATAAAAAGACGCGAGGCCGCAATCAAGGCCCTTTCACGTCATTTGACGCGGATTCGGTACGCATATGACGACTAACACAACTTCCATGCACTCACTGGCCGTAGCTTCGTTTTATTCGTTGTTGGCTACCTTTGGATGCTATTGCTACCAGAAAGGAACCTCAGTCGATTCACATACATTGATGAAAATGCCCTTCTCCCAGGACAGGTGTGTCTATATGGCAAGCTTCCAACCCTCATTAACCAAGAGGGCCAGGCAACTACGCGTTGGAATTGGGCGGACGTCCACCAGGCGGACAAATTATTAGAGGAATTAGAGGCGTTAAGAGATCGAAATGCGAGCAGCGCTGAGTGAGTTTACCCAGTGAATTTCCTACGTTTCTCAATGACTGTCGTCATTCCAAGACGTGCAGATTTTTTCGCGAATACCCTCAGCCATATTGGCCTTTCTTCATCAACCCAAAGCTATTCTTTCAAATTAAATGATGATGTCAGTGTCCTCAATTGGGTTGCTATTTGGAACCTCCTGAATTGATTTGGACAGAAGCTCGATGGTGTCAATGCCTACGCTATTTTATCATCCCCTCGCGTTTCGGGGACAGAGGCCATCGTCATTAGTGCGTCTTGGCTCAGCCGGATTGGTGAAGGTGGCGGCACCTTGAACCTGCGTGGAGTTTCCAATGTTCTTACACTTGCGAAATCACTCAAGCGTAAGACTCTGTATCGCAGCAAGGATACCTAGGCTGATTAGTTCCCAGAACATCCTATGTGGGCCAAAGATCTTATTTTTGTCATCAGTGATGGCTACCTACATGGCATGCAGGCCTGGCTTAGCGCCTACTACGGCGTACCACAATCCAGTAAGTGATGATATGGCATTTCTTTCACCAGAACCTGATTACGCGTAAAGACTTGGTGGCCGAGCCATTAGCACTGTCGTCTGGAGTGATCTGGACAGCTCTGAACATCGACTATCCAGGACACTCGTTTTCTCACTTGGGTTTATTCTATGGTCTGCTTTTACCGCTCTATAATACGCAGATTTCGATCTGATTCTCGAAGAGGGGCTCAACGGTCGCCTTCCTAACCAGGACCTTCTCAATTCCGTTCAACGCATTTCTAGAATCTACACATCCGTACCCGTAACACTGTACGATCACCTGGACGCCCGTGAATTCCTAGCTCGCCGCTCTGAACTGGAGTTCATCCCTCAATGGCTTCCGCAATCCATGAGAGATTCTCCTCAAATCCAAAGATTTGCTTTCCATGCTAGAAATATCCTACGTCACACAGAATATCAGGTTCGTGGGCGCCCCAGTGGTGTTCATGGCCTGTTTCACCAGTGAGTACTATACACTGACTTTGGGTCCCTATCTGACCGGGGTGAACAGGTATCGAGTTGATGCTATAACGCTATTTGGAGTACCAGCCACAGGACCGCACGGTTTTTGGGCAATGGGCCGGTACGGCAATCCTACACAGCTGCAAAGTACCTCGCTCACCCGCGTGAGCAGGATAGTTGAATCCAGTTTACGCACCGCAAATAACCTGCTAGAGCGTCTACACGCATCTTTTTTCTTTTATATACTAGCTGCTCCTGACCGTTTTCTTAAAATTGGCAACTACCTCCCTAGTGCCATCACGGTTAGTATTGCGATTATGTTTGGGGGGTTAAGGGAATGGACAGATGCGGCCTGGATTCGCATCAGGACCAACTCTTCCGGCGCAGGTGTGAAGGGTACTCCAGAATGGACCCGACGCAAAAGACCTATCCCCTACGTTATATTTCTCCTCCTCCTCACACATACCATTGGCTACGGTCTTTTTGCTTTTGCAACGAGCACTTGCTTCCTACGAGATGTAACGGTAAGCTTCTGCTATATGTCTTGGCTTGTTATCATTTCGCTCATCAAACCTCAGACCTTAGCTCCAGTGCTTTTTGTTGTACTAACGGTTTTACCACCAGCTTTGTTCGTGATATTCCCTGTCCGCGATGACCCATTCACCTTGGAAGCACCCACTTCGTCCTTAGTAAAGGCTTTCAATCTCTGCCTTGCTTCGTCTATTATTTCCATCACGTCTGTCTTAAACTTCTCCCTGGCCGCCGCACTAGCCATTTTACTTGGTATCCCACTATCAGTATCGTCACCCAGTTCAAGGGCTCTGCCTCGGGTTGCCAAATATTTTGCGTATGCATTCCTTGGTCTTGGTTGGTTATTGCTTGATCATGGAGAGATCAAGGCAGCAATACATGAATGGCAGCTGCTAGGTAGTTGGTTTGCACCATTTGTCTGTATCGTCTACGCTCCCCTAGTTCTTCAGGCTGGTATTGTGTGTTTGTTGCCATACTAATTGCCAAAGAGAATACTCTACTACAGTTACTTACACGAGCCCCAAGAAGCGAAAAATATGATCAGCTAACGTCCATGGCGTTATCCTCAGAACCAAACAAAGCCCCATTCAAATCATCTTCAATGTCAGCACCATCCTGTTCACCCGCCTCTGACTCTTGATCCTCGTCCAGATTTACGCCTTCCTTTTGCAATCTCTGCTTCTCCTTTAGCTCGTCTCGCTGTGAAACCTTCATCTCCAGGTCGGCTGTAAGCTTCTTCAAAGCATCCTCAAATCGTTTCTGTGGACATCCATCAGTGTACAGCTTAACATTAAAAACAAGTCTCACTCACCCTAATTAATGGGTTGGCTGAATTTGCAATTTCGTTGGTCTTCTTGGCCACTGCTGCCTCCAGGTCGCGAATCTCCTCATTTAGGAGCTTTCTCGCCTGGACAGCTTCGTCGTCATCATCATCGTCCTCCTCGTCTTCACTCTCATCATCGTCATCGTCATCATCGTCTCCTTCGCCACCCTCTTCGTCACCTAATGCTAAATCTAATTCAGCTGCCAGCTCCTCGTCTATGTCACCCTCGGGTCCGTCCTCCTCGTCCTCTTCAAGACCGTCGTAATCACCCTCTCCCATGTCCGCACCCGGCGTTGCAGCATCGCCGAAGTCGGATATTGCAGGAGTAGGTGCATCAATTGGTAGTTCAGGCTCCATGAACTCGGAATCTGACAAGTCTGGATTGACGTTGTCAAGAACCTCTAAACGGAGGTTAGACATCACATTGCTATCCAATAGCTTTGTCAAGAACTCACCGTATTTGACTTCTGTAGCGAGAGCATCCTCTTCCAGTAATCGTTCCACTTCCTGTTCCACACTTTCTATGGTCTGTTTCAGCAAAGAGATTAGGGGCAAATATGCATATGAACGAAAGCGCAACCACCCTTCGATTGACGCGTTTTCGAAAACGTCGTTTCCGCGCATGGGCCAGTGGGGGCGTGATCCCATGGGGCCATATAAACTCGTCGATATTAAAATTTCTCTGACCCGTCAAGCCTTCATCGTTCTCAATTCTGTTCTCCACGACCAGCATCTGGAAGATAGCTTAGAATACCACGGTTCGCACAGATACGTCAAACCAACCTGACATATGTCAGCAACCTTGAACATCTGCTTATTGTCCAAAGTTTTCTGAGATTCTATGATACAAGGGAGGTCGACTAGCTTAGCAGAGTACACTGAATTCCCTATGTGAAATACAGCTCTCCGAGAATCTGGAATGGCATGTCTAAGTCGACTGACGCGTACAATGCGCTGTAATCACCCTGGCGTACCTTTGAACTTGAACCATACGTCGTTTGACATATCTCTGCTTGCCACCATCTTACGAAGCCTCTCACAGTCGTCCCCAGGTGGCATCCTTAGAATAAACTGCTCCTCAAAAGCCAAGTCCTCGTCGTCCGAATCAAGTTCACGATCATACTGACCCAAGAATGACATTCCAGGGGCTTGCGCAGCCGCCTTTTCGCTCAACTTGAGCTTGAGCTTTGGTTGTAGTTTTGGTTTCGTAGTAGATGATCTTGTCGTTCGTTCCGAACTTTCAGCATTACGAGGTGCATTGAGAGTGGAACTTCGTAAACGAGAATGTGAGTCGTCAGTACGAGGGCCATTGTCCTTGGTGGGGGCTACCGGGAGTGCGTGTTGTGGCTCATCGTCTACCACAATTAAGTCTTCATCCATGAATTCGTGCAAGGAATAGGGATTAGGCGGACAGCAGGGGGTTGGTGGTGAGCTTAACAGGCTAATAATCACTGCATAACTTTGGAGCGTGGGAAATTGGGACCCCACATGACGAAAAGCCAAGGCAAGGTGGCTGGTACCCAAAGTTATAGTTGTAGGATGAAGATATATACCTGCTGTAATCTAATATGACAAGCGTACTCGTATCGTTCTTCTTGTCATTCTTCGTCGTCTTCGCCTTCATTATCTACCCCTTCACCCACGAGTAATTCATCCACGTTCTCATCTTCAGTGTCTTCCTCTAGCTTCTCTGAAGGCATAACCACAATCTTTATGGGGCTCCCCACCACTGTAAAATATGCAAAAACACTTCCTAAAGCAAAGCCAAAAAAGCCCCATGTAAACCTTCGGAATTGAACTTCTTCTGGAGACAAGGAATGCTGTTTCTTGTGACCGCCCGAAAACCGTGGTAGCAGATTCCATACAGACAGACTTGATGCTTGCGGCTGTGGGGAAGGTAGTGAGTTGCACTGAGAAAGGACTCTGCTCGCATGCTCAGCTAGGGTGGAGTACGATTGAGTAATTAGTTCTTGAAGGAAGGGGTCAGGAAACTTTGGCCGCAGGAGCACCAGAAGGTGTGCTGCAGTAAGAACATCTAATGTAGTGAGACTAGGAACAAATGTCATTTCGATTAAACGTAATAAATATAGAGAACTCTTACTGCGAGCCAAAGAAGTACTGCCTATCCCCAAGAAGGCGTGTGATGATGTCCAGAGAGGAGCGAGCGGTATCCAAAATCTTGGCAAGTGGGTAAGTATCTTTGTATAGCGGCCTTTTAACGACTAACTTTGTCTTTCTCGAATGCTCGCTTGAAAGCTCGTGAATGAGATTCAGGCTCCTCATATTCTTTTTTCTTGAATGGCTTGCGTGGTGGTTTCTCTGGAGCAGGAGTGACCCAGAGTCCAGCAGCCTCGAGCCGAGGTTTGTAGCATGCTCTTATACGGGCTGGAACGTAATAGCGTTGGGGGACAGGAAGCATGGATACAAATGTAGTATGCGTCAAATCTTCCCAGTTGGACGGCACAGCATAAAGCATATTGTACTAAATTATGTGAGCGACCTAACAAATTGGACAAGAGGGCGACATGGCAGAACTCACGACGAGGTCCCCAATTTTTGACTGAACGAAACTACACCACGCAGTACTTTGTCCTTTTTGCGCTGCTGATAGTGGAGAGTCGAGGTTGGCATTCTTAGTACGCTTCAAACTTGCGACATATTTGACTATTGCCGGAAAGGAAGTGACAACTTGTTCCTCGTGTGTAAGGAATGGTAGCTGTCCTAATATGGTGTTTGTGGTATTGAGTAGATGGTTCGGCAATATTAAGCAAGCACCCACCTACCACTTGGAGAGCGGTCTGGGTCGTTGCATTCCACAACGGAGAATCCTCCTAGGACGGTGAGTTGAAGGTACAAAAGAGCAGCTAAGCACAGTGGATCTATGGAAGGAAGATCCCAGCCGGCAGGCCATATATACAGCACTAGAGGACTCGATGATGGAGGGGTCATGACGGAGGATGGCCTTCTAAATTAAACACGCGACAACAGCGCCGGAAAGCCATCAAACGCGCTCCGTCACGTGTACCGACGCGTGGGGGCGTGTAAATGGGTGCTTGCTGGCTGTTAAACAGAGCCTCCATCCTGCGTTCAGCCTTCTTTTTTTTCAACCACCCTCCAACGTTCGTATTTGCAATGTCCATCAATCGTTCGAGCTCTTCCAAGCGCACCCTTGCTGATACCGATGACGAACAAATCCAACCCACCAAACGAAACAAGTTGACTGGATCCCAAAGCAACGGGAGCTTTTCAGGCCAACCAACTAACAAAGTGCTTCCCGAGCATATCTCGTTCACCGCTAGGCCATCTAACACCGTTCGTATTACTGCCTGGAACATATGTGGATATGCAGCCAGTCAAAAGAAGGTGCGTAGACAGAATGCCCAGTCATCAGGGTGATCTTCATTCTATCTTGCAGGGCTTCAAGCGCTACATTGAGGCAGAAGACGCAGATATCCTAGTTCTGACGGAAACAAAGGTAATCCGAAAGGTCACATTACCGCACCTAATTGATGAGATCTGAACAGGTCAACTCACCTCCTGTGGGCCTGGGATTGAAAGTCAATTACCCCCACGCATATTGGTCGATATCTGCTAAGAAATCCTATGGTACGTAATTGTCTGGTATTGTAGTGGCGTCATTGTGACACCAGCTGTCAGGCGGCATTGCTATCTTATCCAAGCTCAAACCTCTATCTGTGTCAATGACGCTTCCTGGTCACCCGGACCCAGAGTCTGTCAAAGGGAGGATCATCACCTTGGAGTTTGAAAACACGTATGTCGTAGGAACCTATGTCGTGAATGCTGGTACAGGTTTAAAGGTGAGAACACAGCACTCCTTGCAAACAGCTACCTGAGCTTGAAATAGACCCTCGACGCGAAGAAGGAGTGGAACGTTCACTTCACCAAGTATATACGTGAGCTCGACCAGAAGAAGCCCGTGATATGGACTGGTGACTTGAATGTAGCACCCACGGAAATAGGTTGGTAGTCTGTCCAAACACCCACGAGCTCTCTGATTCATTTGATAGACCTGGCTAATGCTAAATCTAACTGGAACAAGACGCCAGGATATACCGAGGCAGAAACTTCAGCTTTCCGTCAAATATTAGAGGGCTCTAAGGATGGCAATGAGGGCAAGCCAGAAAAGCTCTCTGAGCCCCAGTTCGTGGATGTGTGGCGCCAATCACACCCATCCGAACGCGGTTATACTTATTTCTCATATCGCTTCAACTGCCGAGAGAAAGGTTTGGGTTGGCGGTTAGACATGTGTAAGTACTATTGAACAGACCGGAGTTGATAACTGAGCAAGTTTATTCCCTCAGTCGTCTTGAGTCGATCTTTGGTTGATCGAGTCCAAATGGTGAGTAGTTGAGTGTAGTAATTGTGACTTGTTAATTAAGATTTGTAGTGCGAGATACGAGGAGAAATTTACGGCGCATCAGACCATTGTCCAATTGTTATGGACTACGAAGGGGATCTTTGACCACGCCAATAATCCGATAAGTTGGGGCGTTTCGCTTTGGCGCGTGTTTATACTGCCAGTTGCCGCCAGTTTTTCGACACAGTACATTCCATTAATTCCTGTCGTAGTATCGGATGCTTCACATGTTTTGTTACTGACCAACTTTAGTATTCTCCGAAACGAGTGTGCCCTGTCTGCTCCGCATGTGATCGAGCCTCCTTTTCGCCTTTCAAACCCTTTCCACATATCTGTGTGGTGTTAAGAACGCATTGCAAAACGGGCCACCAAAGATGCATGCTCACTTCGCACTTGAGGTCGAACGTGGCAGTATTGGTATACGCCTTCTTGGCCCGTAACGTGGTGGCCAGCTGGGAAGCGGCAACCACGATAGGATCAGAGGAGTCGTTGGTAGATGCCTAGAATCGTGGATCAACGACAGAGGATCAACAAGAGACGCAACGATTACCACAGGGAATATAGTTTGATGCCATTCGCTAGGCGAATCAATGCTAGGTGCAAGGCTAACCGCATCGTAATGTATGCCACTATAGAGGAGGATACACCGAGAAGAAAAAGCGCCAGAAGGTGGTGAGAAGTGGTCGATGCGACCAGTTTCAACATCAATGCTGGCGATTTCGATGTCATAGTGTGCTGCGAGGATACCAAGCTCAATAGCGCCTCCCCATGTCGAAGGCTTGAGAATAGTGCTGATATACCCTGTTGGGGGCATGCTAAAGCCCGCTCTCCATAAGTGTGGCTCTCCCGGGTACAATGGAACCACACACCCTAAAATAGCTTCATTATAGGTCTCCGGGTCATTCTTGATACCATCCGCTACAACTTGAGCGATATGTCAGAGTCGGACATCTAGAAGCATACAATGCGAAATACTTTGCCGCATCTGGGGCGCCTTGGCAATACTCTGCTCGAATATAAGTGCTACGGCAGAGAAGAGGCACGAGTTGTCATCAGGGACCACCTGGCCTTTGTGAGGACGAATCCATCCAAGCATAGATGATTGGATCGACTGACCCTGTGCACCAGGAAGCCCGTATCAGTCTCGACGAAGTCAGGACCCGCAGGCCGGGAGAGTGTGGGGGCCGGTGGCTGACTGTGCGACGATGCGGGGGGCTGTATGGCAGCCGAAGAGACAGGCGGTTGTGCAACTAAGGAAGAAGCACTGCGGTCTGACGACTCGCTGACAATGATCTGCTCTCCGCTCTTGAGGCCGAGACTAGATAAGGGGAGTTCGGGTATGACAGTGAGGGGTTGAGGGGGATATCCGGCTTTGACTGATGCAAGGTCAGCCTGGGCTGCAGAAAAGGCGTGAATATGTGATCATACGGGTTTGTCGGGACGGAAGTATCTTGGTCTCTGCGTAGATCTGCTGCAGCAAGTCGCCGACGGCATAGTCCTCACGGTCGAAGGGAACCTGAATGGTGGCGATTCCGTTCGGGTGTCGGAGTCTGACGGGGCCCATCGTCAAAGCAGGAGCGTCGGGGTATCGGTGCGGGATGAGAGCGCTGCGGTCCTTCTTGGTGGTGACGTAGTGGCTCTGTTGACACTTGTTGTCGCCAGATATGCAGATGATCGGCGCATTGCGTCATCGACAGTTGCGCGCACTCTCCAGTCGCCCGCCCAAAAGTCTAATGCGTCATCCCTCCCCGCCCCAACGTCACTGGTCTGTGCCCGCCACCTCTTCCTATAAAGGCTGCCCTCTCTCTCGTTTGCCTCTTTCCTCATTACCGCATCTTGTCACTTTCTGCATCCACAATCATGTCTGACACCGGTCGTCAATCGTTCACCGACAAGGCTACCTCTGAACTCAAGGTAATCCCAACTCAATCTCCCGGGTCTCCGCCGGCTGATTTACCCTTCTGCAGCCTGACTCTCAGAAGTCTACCATGGAGCAAGCCGGCGACTATGTCAAGGGCAAGGCTGACTCTTTGGCGTCTACCATGCAGCCCAGCGTAGGTCGCCGCTGCTGACATACTGATGGGAGCTGACCTTTCTCAGAGCGAGAAATCGATGGGGCAAAAGGTCGCAGATAACATTAGCGGTAATTCCAACGAGAACCAAGTTAGTGTTGTTCATTTGCAGTGCCGTGGGGTCTGACAACGCGCATCCCTTAGGAATCCCTCATGGGTAAAGCCAAGAACGCTATGGGGATGGGAGAGTCCAAGTAGATTATAACAATGAATAGCATTATCAGCAGAGATTGCATCGACACACTATCGTGATGTAGCATAACCGTCATCAGGAACTTTGACAGCTTATGGCATTGCCACTGCAGTTCGAGTCCTCTCCCCTTGCCAAGTAGTTTGGGGTGATGGATCCCGAGTTGGGGGATGTAGTTGTTCCAGTTTCCCCTCCCGTTGAGATGTCTCTGCCCGCCTTGCTTCGTCCACGAGCTCTTGCAGTTCTGCTTCCAGTTCGATTTCGTCGAATGTCTGGCTAGGCTCCGCAGCTCGGATGCTGTCGTCAATCTCCTTCGCGTCCATATTCGCTTCTGCTAGGGCATCCATCGTCTTATCTATGGACTCGTATTGAAGCAAGGGATGGGAAAGCACGGCCTTCAATGTCGCCGTGGATGAGGCGTACGTCTTCATAATCTATTACTCGCTCAACAACCTGCTCGTGCGAAATACGGTCGGTACCTCACCTCTATATTGCTAGCGGCGGACTCAATGCTTAGCATAGTAGCCTCCAAGTTCTCTAAGGATTTTAAACGCGTGGCTAATATATCCTGGTATTGCTTTCGTATCCGTATATGGTTCAGTGCAATCGGTTTGCGCTGTTGGCGTAGTGCCTCCGAAGCTTGGGTGGTGAGCCTTTGGATTATCAGTGTGGGTGGGCAGTGGCATACAAAAACGCACTTCTCAATCTTGTGATGGAGTCCATCCACCTGCCGCTGTATGCTCTCAATGGCTATCTTCACTTCGAGGATTCCTTGGTCGATGGATGAAATTTCATGACGGGTGTCGCTGGTGTCGTCGATGATAAATTTAATGACCTGCGGTGGTTATACGTAACGGATCTCAGGGGAAGAGGAGCTGAACCTACATCCTTGCCAAGTATAATAGCCCTTTTATCTCGTTCCAAGAAGCGCAACAAAACTCTACTGTCCCGCTCGTTCATAATAGGTGTGTCTTCCCCAAGAACAGAAGAAAATTCGCGTCTGAAGCCTTCCATGCTGTACAGTCTATCACTGGCACTTCCGTATCTCTCCCGTTGTCGCTCAAGAACCGAGTCTGCTGCCTTCTCTACGAGGGGTATAACAACGTAGTCGTTCCACCAAGAATTGTCACTGTTCCCATCCCTTCTCGGAGAGCTCATTATGCCGTCTTCTCCTGTAATACCGAGTTGCTCAAGCATCCACCATAATGGCTTGCCAACAACGTAAGCGGCAATTCGACTGGGAAGCCACACAGAACTATAAATTGACTGAGTGGCGTCAATGAACTCGTCTCGTAGTATCAAAGATTTCGACGCTTGAAGCTCTGTCTTTACTAGCCCATTTTGAGTGAAGTCAGTGAAAGTAGGAGCAGAGGATGGCACACACAATCACAGTTCCTAGCGCTAATGGCTTTCCAACTCCGTCGTACTTCAAACCATCAATCAATCGTCGTCCAGCGTGAAGTATGAGTCGGCTATTATCCTCTTGAAGTCCAGAGCTGACGATTGTCTCTAAGGCCTTACGCCACCACTCGATACTCGATTGATATGCAACAGGATTCGAGCTCTTTTGACGTGAGATATCGGCGTATAGCGCCTGAAGCCGAGACTTAGATATCGTATTATACGGTGATAAAGCATATAGGGTATTGGACAGTGGGTTTGACATGATTAGTCGGAGAGAAAGGTACAATAGCACGAGCGCAGGCGGCGCAGTGTTCGTGTCTTTGTCACGTGGTGGAATTGGCCAGGACGCCCTGAGCCCTCATCCAGTCTGTGCTTTCCTGCCTGGGTATCCCGGCATTGCCGGGGGACTAATGTAACTAGTTGTTCTAGAAGCACCTTCAGAAATTGTTTGTATAGTAGGTGGAATCGTTATGTGCTGCTCTGCGTAGATGGGACAATTATAGGTATGCATGCAAGTACTCATGTGAACTCCTAGTTCAAACGTATATAGTTACAAGGCTCCATGGAACAAACACTACGGGAGGACGGGTAGCATTTTGGATCCAGATAGGCTGCTAGGCAAGCAAATCTCTCCCAGCTCTAGGACTCATTGTTCTTGATTTGTAATTAGTGGGCCAATCGTCATCCTGAGCACAATCGCTATGACTGATAGGTACCCGTTGTGACAGTGCCCACATGCACCAACCTAGGTCAACTCAATTATTGGAGGGATAACACGGGTGCTTAATAGATAATCATCTTGCCCATGTGGACTACTAGGAAGGTTGTTACATTGCAAGTAGAAAGCAAATAGATGAATACAGAATTATAATCAGACAATGCTATTCGAGCATCATCCAGAGAAATGAGGTAGCTGGAAAGTTCGTTGGGGTCATACATATCAAACAATCGTAAGTGAATACATATCAAGGTATTCTAGATATCAGTTAGAAGGGCGCAAGTAAGAAAATAATTGATATGGCTGAACAAGTCCATTGACAGGTATGAGCGTCCCTTAAACCTCTGGCACACCAGTATAGTTCCGGGGATTGTTTGCTGTCACGGGGGTAAACCTTCCCGAGTAGTTCGGTTGCAATAGATGCTGCTGATTGTCAGGGGGTACAGTTGTATAAACGGCCGACGTCGCTGGAGAAGTAGGGAAGGTGCTAGGGTCACTCGGATCCTAGATGTGGGTCAGATGTTGGATAATGAAAATATGATGTGTACGAACATAGTATTTGGGGCCAGCGGCGGGCGTTGGGCTATACAGCGGGCTCGATGAAGTCAGTTGTGAAGTAGGTGGTGGAGAAGGGAACCCCGACGGAGCAGGTTCCTTGAACACTGGTTGAGAGGGGACTTGGTTCTGACGTTGTTTGCGACGTCGGAGTAGCCAGTAGACAAACGCAGCGATCAATGCAAGTCCTACAACACCACCAACAACACCGCCCGCGATGGGGCCTGCATTTGAACTCCCAGACCCAGAACTATCAGTGGGGGATGGCCCAGTGGGCCTGGGTGCGGCTGAGGATTCGAGACTGGGTATGGCAGACGCTTGTGCCTCCTGCGGGTTGAAGATGTCGTCCACCTGTCATAGCAATTCTGAGCACATCTGCCATCATTGGGTGTTCACGTAGTGCTTACTGTGACATTGATGTACGCGTAATGTGGCACGGCTACACCTTGGGGTATGGGTGACGGGAAGCTAAAATGGTTGGATGACTGATGGACGAGAAGAATGACAAGTTAACATACATAGTCTCATAAACTGTAGAGGTGCAATTTGTGCTGTATAGGGACCATGGTATTGCTGGCCGGTTCTGGCAGTAAGCGCAAGCGCTTATCATGGAATAGTATACGGTGCTACATCGGCAAGGATTGGCATCTTGTGGAGATGGGCCAGCATACACCTGCGACCCAGTGAGCGGCCTGATTGTGAAAGCTGTAATACTCGGTCATTCGTTCACTGCAACATTAGCCCCGATAAAACTCACATCCTCCCACACAAGCCCCACCCAAGTATGCTGCAACTACACAAGGACTTTGTCCATTGGAATTATATGTCTAAATAAAATAAGCAGGGAGTCCTAACCCATTCAAACGAGATTGCCTACCCATTCTGCGTCAGGATTATTAGCTGGGCAAATCTCTGGAGGCACCTGAGCCCAAATGAGGCGGGATAGAAAGGCAAGGGGAAATAAAAAATGTGTAGCTTTCATCATTTTCTCGTTGGACTGAGCAAAATGTGAGTTGAGGTCAACGGGGCTAGGTGGGAGAGGCAGAGGCCTCGAGGGTGTTCATTGATTGCGCGCTTTCATTTGTGACCGGCGAATTACTTAAGCCGGTCCAGGGCGGTGATGCGATACTCCGGAATGGATCCATGGCGCCATAGGCCACAAATCTATTTGACATTAGGACAGCTTGTGCGTGACATTATACGAGTAGGTAGTTAATGCAAAATGGACGAGAAATGCGAATAAATGTAGAGGTAGACAGTAGGCAAGGTAGGGGCTTTCCGCACTTCACCATGTGATGTCGGGTTGTGTTCCCTTGTGCCCGGAGTTGGGCTGTGCAATCTAACCTCTGCATCTGCGCGGGCACGACGCCACCTAAAGAGGTAAAATGCGCCCACCAAGCACCCCAACGCAGCTCCAACTATGGGTCCCATCGTACGTTTGTCTTTACAGTAAGTTGAGCTTGGGATTCTTCCGGCTTTAACGCAGTTTAAGCGGTAGTCTATGGAGTAGAGGATGATGTCTGTTGAGTTTCTGTAAAGGAGACCTCCACTATGCCTGTACTTACATGAGGATCGTCGAAATCATTTGGAATAGGTCTGTCAATTGCCAATATTCTGATGAGCCTATACATCGTCAAAATTATTGCTTGCCTGAATTTCCCATTGCACTGATTCACAAGTGCACCAACCTTTGCATCGAGGTACGCCCAACCAGGCACGAAGGTACCACTAATAATAAGGACACCACAACTTCACATGGACTCTGGCCATGACAATTCAGAGTCTATTGGATGTGAAGTTAGGAGCAATGCTTTTCGAGCTGTGTGCTTCTTAAGAGACCCATGATGTACAGCAGTTTCGCCACCATGACAAGGCAGGAATCCTCGCTACTTATTGCCCATCGAGGGGTTTTTCAAATGGCTTAGACCAGATGGCTAGGGAACTGAAACTTGCCCGACATCTTGATGCTTAGTATGGATGATCGTGACAGCTAGCGCCAGTGGGATATCATTGGTCACTTGAAGTCATCGGGCCATATGATAAGTCCAAGCTGTGGGATATTTAAGCAGTATTTTGGAAGATGTCCATGAATGCTGCCCTGCGGGATTGAAGACCAAGAAGTAGGCCTATACATTATACCCTGCCGCAACGTAAATGCTAGGAGGCAACTGCATGCGACTGAATCCGACTATGCTTAACTTCACAATTATTCACCAAAGACAGCTCGCATATACATCCTTTTGTGCACTTTCTCGCCAGCATCGTCAATAGCTTGGATTTCCTCCTCTGTCAAGTCTGGAACATTCACAACGTCAAGAAACTCCTCGATCCTGCTTGCTTTGGATGTAGTCCTAATAGGAAACTTAGTGGAGGCTGGGAATGTGCTCATGAACCATGCTCACGTCACTATTATTGAGCCTTTTTGCAAAATCCATTTGGATAGGACTTGACCCAGAGCTACGGGTTTCCCGCGGACCTTCTCAAGCCTCGCACGAATTGCCGGGAGACAGGGGTCCAAGGGGCCACCACCTGCCCGGACGAGCGGCGTTTGACCACCATACGATGCAACAAGGATTCCATGCTCCTTGCAGTAGTCTACTATTGGATGCGCAGCTTTCCAAACGTAAGGATGAAGCTCAATCTAGCACGAGGCATCAGTTAATGAGCAAAAAATGTACGAACTAAGATGGTACCTGATTTACTGCTGGAATGACAGTAGCGCCGTCCAGAATAATCTTGAGGTCTTGCACCTGAAAATTCGATACCCCAATTGACTTTGCTAGGCCTTCTCGCTTGACGTCTTCCATCCCTGCCCAGATCGACTTAAGGGTGCCATTTTCGTTTGCAGGCTTTGGGCTATGAATTAGGAATAAGTCCACGTAATCCACACCCAACTTCTTTAACGAATCCTGAAGCGATTGCTTAATGGTTTGTCCGGGTGCCAGTCCTTTTAGTTTCGTGACAATGTAGAGCTCGGAGCGTGACTTCCCTGAGGCCCTAATACCAGCACCGAGGGTATCCTCGTTATTGTACATCTGCGCACCATCAAGGTGTGTGATACCAGCCTTGATGGCGACCTCGACGAGGTTGGAGGCATCCCGTCCATACAGTGCGGTGCCTGTCCCAAAGGCGAGCCAAGGTATTTGTGTGGCGTCATTCAACTGGACGGTTGTAATGGCGGGCATGTGGATCAGAGAGAAAGCAAGATGTCTTATAAAGCGGGCAATATTTCGTGCCCATGGCTGTCATCGTGGTGTGAGATGGTGACATGGAAAAGGAAATTAGGGGTGTAGGATTGACCGGCCCTAAAGTTCCGGAATTCAAATATCGAACTTGCTGTCTCTTTGTGCACATCTTTTAACAAACTCCAGGCGCTGTTATACCACATAGTCGACTGTTATTCTCTCTCAGTTCGTCCATCACAGCTGCCTCAGACTAAGGCGTGCACTCTTTGGCCGGCTATCCTTCTTCCATGGATACTTCCGGTCACCTAGTGTTCCAACAAATTCCTCTGTTCGTTTAGAAATTTGTCCATAAGCGTTCCTGCTAGTAATTGAAGTTTTCGTGAGCTGTACCGCATGCGCTCAAATGGCTGGATCGCAAGCATTTGCCGATGCACGAGCCAGAGTATTCCTCCTCAAAGTTGGCTTGAAGTTGAGGTTTGAGCTACAAGCGTGGGAATTGATGAGTCAGACTTGTATAGTTGAAGCCACCGCTCCCAAGAGGGATGTAGTGTCTATAACGAAATCGACCGTCAAGCTGCCCAATGGCCCCGTCAACATCGTACGTCCAATACATCGCCAGAGTGCACTATTCTGACTTTCTAATGCTGTTTCCAGAGTCCCGAGTGCTTCAGTCAGTACTGCTGGCGTTCAGAGTCTTCCCTAATGCTTAGACCCCATCTATCCAGGCGATAGAAGTCCCGGAGACTCTCCTCAAGAAGAGAAAGCAAAACGAAAAGGCGCGAGAGGAGCGCATCGCGGCTGCGACCGCTGCTCGAAAGGTGAGGATGATTTGGAAAGGGTCGAGGATGCATACGCTTCGTCGAAGAATGGCTAGCAAGCATTATCTTGCCATGTCGCCTTCAAATATACCATCTTTCGGGACTGACACCAATCTCTCCAAGTTTGGTCTCTGGATGCAATATTAACGAGTAAAATTTTTAGGCAGCAAAGGCTAAGAGAAAAGTTATCTTTAAACGTGCGGAGAAGTATGTGAAGGAGTATATTGCAAAGGAGAGGGAAGAGATTCGTTTGAAGCGCGAGTCAAGATCGAAGGGAGATTTCTACGTACCGGCTCAACCCAAGGTCTACTTCGTCATTCGAATTCGCGGGTATGTGAGCATCCAGAAAGTTTGATTTTGCGTTGACATGAGGGTAGTATCAATGAAATTGCGCCCAAGCCCCGCAAGATCCTGCAACTCCTGCGGTTATTGCAAATCAACAACGGCGTATTTGTGAAGGCAACACGCGCAACCCAGCAAATGCTTCGACTTGTCGAGCCTTACATCACCTATGGGTACGCTTTGACATGCTGGGTTTGATGCACGGATTGTTGATCTGCTTTCAATCAGTGAACCCAACCTTAAGTCTGTTCGCGAACTCATCTACAAGCGCGGGTACGGCAAGGTCGACAAGCAACGCGTTCCCCTTACCAACAACGGCGTGATCGAAGCTGCGCTCGGCAAATACGACATCATCTCCGTCGAGGACCTCGTTCACGAGATTTTCACTGCTGGCCCCAATTTCAAACAGGTAGGTGGACCTCTGTGCATAGGCAGCTGGGCATCACTCACCATCTATAGGCGTCGAACTTCCTGTGGCCATTCAAGCTCTCCAACCCCACTGGTGGCTGGAGAACGAGAAAATTCAAGCACTTCGTGCAGGGTGGCGACTTTGGTGACCGGGAAACTAACATCAACAAGCTGATTCGCCAGATGAATTAGACTGTTGTATCCATCACTGCTGATTGTGTGCGTGGAGATGGTGAAGGCGGGGTTGTGGCATTCCTATGATAATCCATTCATGCAGTACCTGTTTGCTATGCCACTAAGTATGACATGAGTACCGATCAAAAGCAAGTGGGTGTCGCAACCGCATTGGTGCGATACAGTGTACAATACTAGCCCAATTTGCAGACGCTGTTACTCTGCAGTAGTAGGGGAGAGCACGAAAGACTGGGGAGGCTCTGATTGGATGGGGTGGGATCGTCGGAAAGCGCTTCCGACGCCACTGGTTAAATTGATAGCACGCCGGCATAGATATCTTGGGGAGAAGCAAACATGCTTTTTTAAAGGACCGTTCTAACCACGCCCTGACCTCCGTCGCTCTATCAGACCCTCAGACTGACCTCCGCTAATCATTAATCATTGGTCACCATAGCCGCAATGCCATTTCGGTTCCTTCCGTGGATATCAACTCGCTGGTCTCTAAGACTCCCCTTCTCCCATCTACTCCCACAGCAACAGCAGCTGCACGTTATAAGCTTCCCCTCCATCCCCCATCCGCCCTCTCCATCCCCATCCCCAACCGAAAGACACACACAGCAGCCCATGTCCTCTCATCACCATCTCCCCCTTGCCCGTCTTCTTTCCTCCAACGTCCAGTGGGCGAAGGATGTCCAGCAGGTCGAGCCCACGTTCTTCGCCGAGTCAGCCAAGGGCCAAACCCCGCATGTATGTCCAATGTCTCGCCAGCTTTGCTTCGCCCCGTCTCACGGTTTGCAGACCCTCTGGATAGGCTGTGCGGACTCCCGTGTTCCAGAATCGGTCGTCACAGGCGCTCGTCCCGGAGAGATATTCGTTCATCGCAACATAGCCAAGTGATTGACTGATTCCTTCAGATGCATTTAACTTCTAACGTCCGTTCAGTCAATTCCACCCTGACGACGAAAACGTCCTGTCGGTGCTCAAATATGCTGTAGACTTCCTGGGCGTGGAACACGGTGCATTTTTTCTTACTCTCCGTCAGCCACATCATCCCAACCGTCTCTTCCTCTTCTGTCACCCGTACATACTGGTGACATAACAGTGGTCATTGTTGGACACACAAACTGTGGAGGCGCAATGGCGTGTCTCAACGCCGCTCGCGCCCAGAACAACCCTAACGGTACAAATGCTACAATCACTACTCTGCCCCCTGACGAACCCCTCAACCGATGGCTCGCCCCACTTACGGATCTCGCCGTGGCACTCAAGGTTTCCAGTGCTCCCCCGGATGATGCCTTGCAGCTTGTCGTCGAAGAGAACGTAAAGAAGCAAGTCGAGAATCTAGCCAAAAGCCAGACTATTGTCAACGCCTGGGCTAACAAAAGTGGTCAAGGAAAGGAGGTCTGGATTCATGGCTGGGTATACGATCTCGGAACAGGAAAGTTGAAGGATCTCGGCGTCAGCAGGGGACCTCCATCCCGCCAAAAGTGATTATGATATCTCATGACAGTTGATAATCTGGAACGGGTTGTCGGTGTACATACATCAATTACTCTAGACTAGATAACATATTGTACCCGTTTTCTGGAGCGCAGTTTACCTCGAGCGCCAATCATGCGGCCAACCACCTTTTATGGCAGTATTCAGTTCCACTGTTACCACGCCTTTGTGGGCTTGAACCATGGTTAACTCATCCTTTGATCATGACCAATGCAGCTAATGCAGAGCATTTGCTGGTCCAAATTGCTTCCTACAACACCAATTTGCAGGGCGACCTTGCCCTCCCACAAGATCTGGTGGACTGGTTGGCACCAACCCTACAGGTCTCAACGTTTTTATCACCAGACCGAAGGGCGCCTGATATAGTTGCGGTTGGCTTTCAAGAACTCCTCCCCCTTCATCTCGGCTGTAAGTCCTCCCTGGGTCCCAGCTCCCAAAAAAACTAATCACCCTAGGCAGTGTCTGGTTTCTCCAAGGCTGTTTTACAGAGTCGAGGCGCCCTCATCTTGTCGCAAATCGAGGCACATGCACCAAACGAGGAGCGATATTCCCTTATAGCTCAAGTGGTGAATGTTGGAGTTGCACTACTTGTGTTTGCAAGGGACGATGGCACCGCACGGAAAGTCTGCGATGTCCAGACTCAATGGACAGGTTGTGGGCCCATGTATATGGGGAATAAGGGGGCAGTCGGTGTACGGTTCAGAATTCCTGGATCGGATAACCACCCAGGGGAAACGTACACGTTGGTCTATAATCCCTCTTTTAAATCCCATTAGTGCTCACGCTCTGCAGTTTTGTCTGTGCTCATCTCGCACCTCACGACGAGAATGTTAATTTGCGGATCGCCAATTACAAACACATCGTTGCCTCGCTACTCTTTCCATCTGCGGCTGGCAGCACAGAGCTCAGTACTATTTTCGACAGTTCGCACTTGTTCTTCTTTGGGGATCTGAATTTTCGTCTCCAGTTGCCTGTAGACCATCAGTTCGCGTCATCCTGGAAGTCTTCCGCTGCCTTCTTTGAAGCGTTGTCGAGTGATATTTCCAGAAAGGAGTTGAAAGAGTATGATCAGTTGTTAATAGAGCGACGTAAAGGAACTGCATTCGTGGGCTTGCACGAAGGCGAGTTCTGGAAGTTCAAATGCAGCTATAAATACACAATTGGCGAAGTGGACAAGTACAGGTGAGGGTTTACCTTCTTGTAGGTTCTATCTGTCTCGTAACCCGACTCCTTTAGCACCAAACGGATCCCGTCCTGGACAGACAGGGTGCTTTATGCCACTCACCTAGACTCCCCAGACACACCATTTGAGCAAAGCAAAATTGTCAACCTCCTTTATACCAGCATTCCCAGCTATACCACCTCGGATCATGTCAGTGCCCTAACTACACCTGCATACTAATCTAACTGTCGTTTCTAGAAACCTATAGTTTCTCTTCTTGCAATCCCATCATCTGCGCCTGGGCCTATCATCCCCACAATACGTTTACCACCTAATCATAATATTCGACCCGACGGGTTCGCTAATATTAAAAAGTATACTGGCCGGGTTATTGGCCGGGTTATTGGTATATTCTGGTGGTTGCTCACCGTCATTGGGGTTGGTTCCAGTGCATTGGGGACCTTCAACCTCTTGCTTGGTCTTGGGGCTTGGAAATGGTGGCGGGCGCGATCAGGCAGTTTTTGATAAGCTTTACAACTCTACTGCTGCTATTTGGGGCTTTTATAGACTTTATCTCCTTATGTATGCGTACCCTTATTTAATATGTGAAAAGAGGCAAAAACATTTCGACGCCAGCAGGATTCGAACCTGCGCCCTCAAAGAGGAACAGATTTCTAATCTGTCGCCGTAACCACTTGGCTATAGCGCCTTGCCGTGTCTAATCTCGCGGTATCCACAGGGACCAGTCTCTTGTCACAGCATATCTCATCGGGATTTTGTCCTGCCTCTTTTTGATTTTTGTGCATTGGAGCTCAGTGGAGCTACCTCTTGTCCTTAGTGTTATCTGAACAAGTACAGAGAGGACAGTTGGACGGCAAATATGATACAACTCTTGATTGGGTTGTAGCCGTCCTTGAAATGGCACAGGTGAGGCACCAGCCCGCGTCTAATAGATTCTATGAATTACTGTACCATAAATCGAAACTTGGCATTATGACTGCGAACCGAGATAAAGAAACTCTGCCTCTTGTACCACATAGAGCTCGGAGTTTTATATGGTGTCCCATAATATTGTAATCTAGTGCGAGGTCGCCTCTTTGGGGTGTGAAAAACAACATTACCGCACCACCAGCTAGGCATTCATAAATGTAACTCGTTGCATAGGCTACCCTCCAGACCATCCTATGTAAGGCCCTCAAAAGTACATAGGACTTCCTGTAACGTATGCAACAATTCCACCATGGGGTATTCATTGGGATGAAGCTGCAGATCCACAATTTGGTCCCAAATGAGCCTGTGAATGACCCCGTGAATGACCCCAAGCTGGCGCCTTTCCTCGGCATTCTGAAGCGTTATGGTTCCCAACATGCGATTTTGGACAGAAACATGCTACCCACCAGTCGCTCCACGTCCTCCCATATTCGATCTACCCCAAATGTGCTATTACCCGAGTTGAGCCACTGAAGGAGCTGTATCAATCCATCGGGATCGACGCTGACGGCCTGTCGACTTTGTAGCACTTCGGCGCCGAAAGCATTCTGGGCCTTGGCCATGAATGCAACTAGCCACGTACTACTACTACTAGGAGGAGGGGGAGGAAGAGGGGGAGGAGTGGTGGATAAAGGCACCTGTGTTTCATCGTCTGTCCGCAATTGAGGGATTGATTGGTCCTGGTTGGATATCGGTGCGTGCTGAGATGCTCGAGACGTAGGAAACGGCCTACTATGGGCTGCTGTTAGGCCAGTATATCCAGATGGTCCAGAATGGGGTTCTTGACTGCATTGCACCTCTGCCACATGAGTTGTGTGAAAAGGTTTTCAAGTCATAAATGGCTTGGATACCGACCCCCTGCTTTGCGTGTACGGCTGCTTTGGTACTCGACTATCAAAAAGTGCTAGTAACCCACTTCGCGGCATTCAGATTTCAGAGGCACTCACCCCACCAGTTCCATGTTGCGTTATACGGAAGTCCCTTGGATAAGGGCCCAGGCCAACCTGCTGGCACATCGTTCACAGTAGGGTGACCATAAAAGCCATTACCAATGGCTAAGTGAACTCATGTCATCTCGCGGAATATTAAGAGTACGAAGAATGCAACGCTACTTTGTTCTCTAAGATACCTTTGGAGAGATGTGATAGGGTCTAGGCCGCTTTCCACTTGCCGTCCTACGGCTGGGGTATTGAGGGTATTGAGGGGAGGTTCCTGAGAGACATTCGTCCTGGTCACATCGGCACCATATCCTTGGCTAGAGTATCTTCTCATTGAAGCGGATTGCATATGGTTGCTTGGGACGGGAGGGAGATGATGACTGCTTATCATGCGCAGGAGTGACGGAGCTGAGGCAAATTGCTGTGATACGTATGATCTTATTGATTCGCTTAGTGGATCCCGGGCACCTGGCCATACCTAGAGGTACCGCCTCAACGTCGACGCAGCTGGGTGCTATAGCCAAGGGATCAAGATCGTAGGTCCAAGTCGTATCTGCGTCTGCGCATTAAATTGTGATTGCCTTCAGGCTACGGCGACTGCCTATTTGGTGGCAGTATGCACCTATTGTTCATGTTAAGCCATTCTCTTCGGATTCATTCTGTTCGCCACGCCGGCCCACACTCCCTTATACGCCTACTATCACCATCAAGGTCTCCCTATACCAAGCTCTTGCGGAATATGAGCACTTCTTCCGACTGGATACGTGTTGCACCTGCCACCTGCCCTCCCTACCACATTTACCGCCATCCTATCCAGAAATCCGAGCAAGACGATCGTAGTTATCAGGTTATCAAGCTAGAGAACGGACTCGAAGCCACGCTCATCCACGATAGCAACACGGACAAAGCCGCTGCAAGTCTGGATGTAGCAGTTGGCCACCTTTCTGATCCAGTACGTGTGGCACACAGGTTGCGTTTTGCTGGCTCAACTACCGTCGTAGGATGATATCCCCGGTCTCGCACACTTCTGTGAGCATCTGCTCTTCATGGTAGGTTGCGCATTATCAAGGTAGCACGACAATTCTTGACGTCTTCTACAGGGTACAGAGTCGTTTCCCAAAGAAAACGAATACTCGGAAGTATGTCGCCCGTTATCCATCTCTGAGCTGCACTGATGTCATCCCTCGCAGTATTTGGCCAAGAACAACGGAAGCTCCAACGCTTATACGTCAACTACAAATACTAACTACTACTTCAATGTCTCCACTGACGGTTTCCGTGGTGCCTTAGAGCGTTTTTCTGCCTTCTTTCATTGTCCCTTGTTTGATCCTTCATGCACCTCTCGAGAGCTGAATGCAGTGGAATCTGAACATAAAAAGAATCATCAGTCCGATCTTTGGCGTATGTTCCAGCTTAACAAGCACCTCAGCCGTCCTGGGCATGTTTGGAGCAAGTTTGGCAGCGGTAGTCGAGAAAGTATCACGCAGGCCGCTAGAGCCCTAAAGGCGAAGGGCCTACTTTCAAATGCCTCAAATGGTGCACCAAAACAACTGTTGGGTGCTCCAGCCTCTGCAGATCCTTCACGTGCCGCATCCCCTGCACCTTCTGTCGTCTCAACAAACAGCGAGGCAGAACCAGATGGAGGTGTCGTCGGCAGAGAAACACGAAGAAGATTGGTGGAGTGGTGGAGTGAGGAATACTGTGCGCGCAGGATGCGCCTCTGCGTAATCGGAAAAGGTGAATGAAAGCTGCATAGGACTTCTGGGGGGTATCTTACACTATGTTAGAACCGCTGCAAGAACTGGCTGAGATTGTATCAGTTTTATTTTCCCCCATCCAGGACAGGGGTAAGGAGCCGCTGCCCGCAATACGGGGCCATCCCTTTAGTCCAGATGAAAAGAATGTGCGTGGTGACTTTCTGGTCTCAAGGGGTATCTTAATAGTTTTCTAGACGTTGATAGCAGGGCAAACCGTAATGGATTTTCGCTGCATGGAAATGTCCTTTCCTCTGGAGTACCAAGCTGCAAACTGGCAGTACAAACCTGCTAACCTGCTCTCGCATTTCATTGGCCATGAAGGAGCGGGGTCTCTTTACCAATACTTAAAGGGAAAAGGTTGGATCACCGAACTGATTGCCGGCACCCAGAACTTAGCCAGAGAGTTTGCCATGTTCAGAATACAACTTCATCTAACGGAGACAGGATTCGGTTCGTGCCGGCTTGTGCTTTTTTCGATCCAACGAACTAATATACCATTCAGCGAATTACCAGGAAATTCTTCTGATCGTTTTCAAATATCTATCTTTGCTTCGTGCCTTCAACTTCGAGGCATACCATCAGCACGAACTAGCATCTTTGTCCGCCATACAGTTCCGATTTGCAGAGAAACGCAGACCAGATAATTATGCCATGTGGATTACGGAAATGATGGCATGGCCACTTCCTCGCCATTCACTGCTATCAGGACCTCACCTCATTAGAGACTGGGATAATTCGGAGGAGAGCCAGCTTGCTCGCAGGAAGGTTACAGAATACCTCGAAAGCTTCAGGATTCAAAATTGCCGAGTCCTTCTCATGGCAAAAGAGGACCAGCTCTCGAAAGTCGGTATTGGTGGAGAATGGCAAGTTGAGCCATGGTATGGTGTCAAATACCGCACCTCCAAGTTTGATGGGGCATTCACAGACATGGTAATATTATTTTTATCCAGATTTATACACAACTAACTTTTGTTACTTAAGGCCGAGGCACCTAATGATATTCCTGACCTCTTCTTACCGCGTCCCAACGAGTTCATTCCGGAGAATTTGCACGTGGAACGCAAGGATATTGCACAGGTATGCGAGTTCTGTGTTTCTGATGCTGCACAAGTTAATCTCTTTCCAGCCAAACAAGCGACCGCATTTAATTCGCCAGACCCCACTTTCCATGCTCTGGCACAAGAAGGACGATCAATTTTGGGTGCCCAAGGCCTATTTCGTTGCAGATGTCCGTAGGTGAGTAGGCGACAGTGAATTAGCTATCCGCCATTGTATTTATAAACTCTTTAACTAGCCTCATTACCAACTCATCACCTCGAGCTTCTGTTTTAACACGGTAAGCTCAGTAGAAATGCACTTTCACCTTACTCAACTCCGCATAGCTTATACCTCGACCTTGTCACTGACTCATTGTCAGAGCTGTCTTATGCTGCTAGCCTTGCTGGACTTGGTTACAACCTAGCCCCCCAACCATCTGGATTCATTTTGTCTGTTCATGGATATAATGATAAGCTTGAAGCTTTGGTTAGAGCCGTGCAAGAAAAGATTCGGTCCCTTGTAGTGCAGCCAGATAGGTTTGTGGTTTTCAAGGAGCAGGTTAGTTCGGGATATTTTGAGCGGCTAGCTCATCTTGTAACATGTACACTTCCAGGCCATGCAAGACTGGAAGAATTTCTTTATGGGTCAGAGCTACTCTCTGTCAGAATTCTATGGGCGTTATGCCCTCGCGGATCGTCACTGGCTTGTAGAAGAGAAACTCGACGAACTAGGCTGTAAGTGTCCAATCTTCGAAAAATTTTAGTGTTGCCGCGGCTTGCCCAGCCTCTTTGAGCAGTTGATGATTGCTTTTGACTATGCCAAGGTTGGTCTCTTTTTAGAGCTGATTTCACAATTCAGGGTAAGCTAAAGGACTACCAACTCCTAGCATATGGGCAGCAAATGCCAACGGCTTGGAGTGGCTCGACGAGCCGCCGCAGCTCTAAAATCCTCTTTTTTCATTATGCCTCCGAAGAATAACCTTGATCCACAAGCCATCACTCCCGAAGAGCTCCAAGAACATATCAAGGCTCTACTATCTCAGGTTAATATGCGTATTCTGGCCATCGGAAACATATACAAGGATGTGAGTTCTGTCGTTTCATGAGGAAGACATTTGAGTGACGACCTACCAGGAAGCCATTCGCCTGGCAGAGATGATGGAAACAGATCTCAAGCCATCTACTTTGTCCGTTGTCGAGCATAACGATCGTTCTATTTTGTTGCCTGAAGGTCAACTCGATTATGCTTTCATCAATATAGCTCTAAATATCCTATAGGTTGCAATTTTACTTGGGCGTCGCCAGTTCAGAATCCTCAACAAGCAAACTCTGCCCTGAGCTATTATCTTCATTTAGGCTCTGTAGTGGACCCTTACCCGCGAGTGGTCTCAGCCTTATTAGCCCGAATCATGTCCGAACCAGCGTTCAACATACTTCGCACGAAAGAGCAATTAGGATACATCGTTCAATTAGGTCCTTGGGCCTCCCAAGACAATGCTGAAAAGGGCATTCGCCTCCTTGTTCAAAGCGAGAAGAACCCTGGATATCTTGAGGAGAGGGTCGAGGCGTTCCTTTATGAAATGAAGCAAATCATAGAAAGCATGGAACCCGAAGAATTCGAAAATCATAAAACTAGTCTCAGGCAGAGATACTTGGAAACCGACAAAAACTTGTCTGACGAAGTAAATCGGTATTTCGCTCACATCAATAGTGGTCAACTCGACTTCTTAAGGAGTGAGTAACGTAGGATGTGCAGACACAGATTAACCTATGTTTTTCTAGGATACAATGACGCAGCCCTGTTAAAAGAAATCACAAAAGACAACGTGCTAGAGCTCTTCAACTCTCGCGTAGACGCCTCATCTCCACTGAGGACAAAACTATCCATACACATACGTTCGATAAAGCCACGTCCGAGAGGCATGACTCGCGAGGCTGCTGAGGCCTATGAAGCATACCTACGAGACAAGTTAACTAGCATAGATCCATCGGTTTGGGACAATTCGCCCATACGAGAGGACAATTTGTCATTGCGCGACTTTGCTACCTACTGGAAGGACGTCCTTACGAATGAACCAGAAGTGGAAAAACTGCTGGGAGCGCTTGCATCGTTTATAGAGAAATATCCGGTCCCTGGAGAGGGCGAAGATCGCATACCCAGCGCGGCCACCATGATAGAGGATCTCAAGACTTTCAAATCCGGGCTAGCTCACGGGCCGAATCGTGGCCCACTTGTACAATGGGATGACCTCCCTCAATCTAAATTCTGAGTACGATCCTAATCCAATCGTATGTAGAATCAACCTACTTTCCTTTGTTAATATTGGTAGTATAAAGGGTTCGATTAATGTATAATGGCATTCTCAACCAGGGAAGTGTGAAAGGATGTGAAAGCAAGAGAGCAAGGATACAGAGAAGAAAATACAAAACTCGTTATCACACCATGGAGAAGGCCGCCTAAAGAACAGTTGCGGTAAGATGCAAGGAGATTGTCCAAACTGAGAGTCCTTCACTTCCTCCTAGCAGCCTCCTTTGGTCGTACGGGCTGAGCGGGCGGAACGTAATTCTTAGGGCGCCGGAACAGCAGGACATGTGGCTCGGGCGCTGAATGAATTGGTGAGGTGGATTGCACTGGCGGGTGCAGGTACTATCTTACCATGAACCTCATAGTGCTCCCAACCCAAACTTTGTGTGATGCCTATTCCTCTCCATTCTGCCTCTGAGAGCAACCTGAGCGTCCCTGAGTCATCGGGATTGAAGAAGCTCTTTGGAATCATCTTAAGCAATTGCTTGGGAAGAATGACATGTCGATACTCGTAGTCATCGTCGGAATAACGATCAGAATATATGATCCTAGCAAGTTAGATGAGTGGCATAATGAGGACAATGGGATAGGACTTACTTTTCGATATATTCCTCGAGCTTTCGTGCTGCATCTTTCGCTGCTTGTTCTTGGTTTGCTGCCATAGCGGATAGTGTGATGGTACAGAGAAGAGTGTTATGATTCACCACAGAGAATGCGGATTAAAGGCCATGTGACAAGACGCGCTTTGTGACAGTAATCACGGAACCTTTTTCCGGGCCTATGTCGATGGACTATAAAGCTGCCATTTAAGGACGTTGTCTCTCTTCCCGACTTCGTGCAATGAGCGATAGCAACTATGTCGGCGGCTACCCAGCCGGTCGCGGTTTTGGTGACATGGCCTATCCAGGGTATCATCACTCAAGTTCCTTCGCTAGCAATTACCTCCCAACAAATGTGGGCTCGGGGTTTGACCTACATTCTGACGATTACGACATAGGTACGCACATATATGCGCATGAGACCACGCGTGCTCTACGAGAATAATGCATATATAGCTCCTTCATCTCCTTCTCCATTGGCTAGACATTATCAAAGTCAACCTCAGGCACTGGTGCAGGGCGGTTTCCACGAGGTTGATCAGCTGCCGCTGGCACATCCGCTGCGATATGAGGAAGAATCGTATTTTTGCGAACCTCACAACTTCAACAGCTACAACCCTAGTACGCCAATGTTGACTCGAGCTTCAAAGCTCCTCACCCTTGTGACTGAACGAAACGACTAGTTCCTTTTAATACCTGTACTAACACGGATCAGGAACATATCCCATACGTGCCCAATGCCCAGGTCAGGGATAGGGCTTCTGGCCCTGGCCAAATTAACAGCTCGAACTCACCACGAACGACTACTGGTGTCAGATTGTGTCCCGTTTCCGATCTACGTGAGGATTATCATACTTGGGTTAAGCGCTAACACTGAGCGCGTCTAGCGGACGTATTTCGTAGCATATTCAAGTTTGGGACTTTCAATGCCGTGCAGTCGTCCTGCTTTGACGCGGTACGCTGACACTGGGCTATAGCAACTCATCCCAATAATTTTCTTCTGCTAGATCGTGAACGCCGATGAGAACCTTGTATGTGCGCGTTCCCTATTGTACCCGTCTTCTAACAATCTGCCGATCTCTAGGTCATTACAGGTGAGAAGGTGCATCATGCTGGCCGATTTCGTGAATACCCACCTGCCTCTAGCACCAACGGGTAGCGGCAAAACAGCTCTGTTCGAGCTAGCAATCATTCGCATGATTAACAAGCAACAAGGCCAAGGGTGTAGTCAGACTAAATGCGTCTATGTTGCACCAACAAAGGTTTTTCATCCCTCATCGTACTTTGAGAATCTAGGGACTGAGTCCCATTTAGGCTCTGTGCTCAGAAAGATCTAGGGACTGGGCAATTAAGTTTAGCCCGCTCGGGTTCAAGTGTTCGTCATTGCAGCCACAGGATAGACTCCATGACGAGAATGTCCTTTAGGCTATGAGTTCACGGGCGATACAGTTCAGGCAGGCAAAAGCGCTTGGAGCGACGTTAAGTCTGCTTCTATCATGTGCGCGTGTTGCCTATTAATGTAATTCCGTTGATCCTAACTCCAGTCTAGTGTCACCACTGTGAGCGAGTACAAGACATCAGTCCTGCAGATGCTCATTCATTGACGCGCAAATTAGGGAGAGAAGTGGGATAGTCTAACGAGGAATTGGTACGCTGCTAGTCGCTCGCTAATATCTGCATCCTAACGGCGTATTAAAGGCAAGACCACGAGAAGATCCTCTCCCAAATACAATTATTTCTTGTGGACGAGGTTCGACTCACAAAGCTGTCAATTTTATTGGTGATAAGCGTGTGATCTTGACGTTCCTTAGGTTCACGTCCTCAACGAGATGCGAGGTAGCACGCTAGAGGTTATAATCTCGCGAATGAAAGCACGAGTGATTGCAGTTAGATTTGTCCTTCTCTCTGCAACTGTACCAAACGCATCAGACATCGCTCAATGGATCGGTAGTGCTTATAATATCGGTAGCCCGGCCACCGTTTTCGAAGTGAGTCGAAACAAGTCCCTCTTATGCAGTCAATTGATTTATGTTAGTTTGGAGAACAATTCCGCCCTTGCACTCTTAAACGGATCGTCATGGGTTTTCCGCGTCACAAAGATACTCACGATTTCGCATTCACAAGGTTTTTGGATACAAAGCTCTTCTCCGCGTTGCAGAAGCACTCCATGCGGAAACCAATCTTAGTGTTTAGCCCAACCCGGAAAAGTAAGTAGTGTGCTGTTTATTGAGGTCAATATTTAAAGGAGGGGCAGGTGTTTTAACCACCGCTGAACGCCTTAAGCGTGATTACATCGCCGCAGAACAACACAGGGACTCGCTTCCCTGGCAACGCCCTGCCGGGTAAGTGAATTGAATTTCTTCTAATGTTCTCTCTAAAATTTGGTACTAGCTTTAGTTATACCTTCCACGACAAGCGACTCGCAGGTGTGTGCAAGTGCGGTGCTTATGCCAACTACTGATGTGTTTAGACCTCGCTACCTGTGGAATTGGCATTCATCACGCTGGCTTGATATACGAGGACAGAAGAATGACAGAAGACTTGTATCTTAGGAAAATCCTTCAAGTTGTTGTATGTACATCTGTGAGTCAACGTAGAATCGTATCAAGCAAAAAACTTACCAGACGGAGGATAGACTCTAGCTGTCGGGGTCAATTTACGTGCGTATCCTTTTGAGACCTAAGGACACCCATCTCGTTCACACATTATCAGCGGCTCACCTTGTTGTCATTCATGGAGTACACACCTTCCAAAACAATGCTTCCGTCGAGTACAGTGACCTCGATGTCATGCAAATGCTTGGACGAGCAGTGGGTGTATTAGGATTCTATTGGAGTGAACTTATAATCAATAATAATAATAATTGGTCAGGGGCGACCACAGTTTGGTGAAGAACACCCCTCTTGAGTTCATCTAGGATACTCACTTCCTCTTGCACTAGACACTGAGGGGATTGCTCTAATCCTGTGCGAAACTGCACTCGAAGGGAAGTACCAGGCCCTGATTCAAGGGGTGACGACCTTGGAGAGCACCCTCCATCTGAATTTGCCAGAACATTTGAATTCGGAAATCGCACTAGGCACGATAACGAATACAATATCCGCGAAAAAGTGGTTACGCGAAACATTCTTATTCCAGCGTATAAGGAGGAATCCATACCATTATTCCCTCCAGAAGGATGAAACACAGACCTGGGAGGAGAGGGTGGACACATTAGTAACCCAAAGCTTGGAAATCCTCAAGGAAACACAGCTAGTAGAAGGGCCAGGTGTAGACGTCGGTGAAGGTGACCTGCACTCCACGGAGTTTGGCGACGTTATGAGCAAGGTAGTTCCCCAACACTTGATGGCTACCCTTGTTGAACTTCGTTTCAGTTATATATACGACAAACCACGGTATGTATTCTTCAGCTCATGCAACAGTTACTTAGGCTTATAGATTCAAAGATGGGCCTTATATTGTCTCTTCCTGAAAGGCCCTCGATGAGGTCTATGGTATGCGAGATTTCTATTATGTGCTCCGAGATTGATTTTCAGCAGCTAGAGTTGCTATCCAACGCAGAAGAGTACGTTTTTCGTGATAGTCGCTTAGGTTCTCGTGGATCCTAATTGCTGCATTAGATTGAATATATCCTCCCTACGGTCGTCGGAGAAACAGGTATGAAAGTTATCATGAAGGAAGACACCGACTCACACGTGATCCTAGATCTTCAATAAACTTCGAAGGCATAATGACATTCGCTTTGAGCTGCAAAGGATAGATAAAACGCCAGACAAAGTATTCTTGTTAATACAGGTTGGCGCTCTTCCGAATTTCAGCCTTCCTTTGACTTGTGCGAATACTCTAGGCTGTTTTGGGTGGCATTTCCCTCAGCAGTGCTGAGTTCAAGAGTGGGGACAGTCAGCTCCAGTTAGAGGCCGTATCGATTTTCAAGCATGTTACACGCATCGCCAGGGGTAATCCTTATCTATACAAGTTGTTCTGCTCATTGAAAGTTTGCAGCTATTGTTGATGTCGGAGTCATTAAGAAAATAGGAGGGCAGATACAATGCGGGTTAGAGGTGTATGTCGCACCCGTCTAAGTTTGATTCATCTTATGCTTTGTTAGTTTACGATGCTTAAACGCGAAGGCATGGGAGGACAGGCCTGTGGTACTGCGTCAGATTGAACAGATAGGAGAGAAATCGTCCGTAGCATTTCATCTCTGTTGAAAACTCAATCGCTGACTTCGGTTTGGTAGACTCAAGGTATTGGCAGAGCACGGCATTACATCCTTGCAGTCGCTGAGACGGCAAGACCCCTTGAGAATTGAAGTCGTAAGATGCTGGAGTTATTGTCGATTGCGCTAATTTAAGATATGATGCTTCAGCTGCTAAATCGGCGAACACCCTTTGGTCAAGACGTGCTTGCTTCTGCCGCGGAAATCCCGCAATACGCTTTGCAGGTCAATCCCTTAGCAGTGAGAACGCCCGGTGGTGGAGAGCCTGTAGAAGTGGAATTCTCTGTGGAGTGTCGGCTGCTCACACACGATTTAAAGCCCAAGAGGGCAAAAAACCACAGCTATAGCATGACAGCGATTTTGACAGTAACGTCTGGATTACAGCTGGTTGATTTCCGACGGACGCCGTAGGTATTCCCTTCGTTCCCTGATCGTAGCTTACTCACCAGAGTAGCACAAAATACCTGCGGACTCCAAAGCAATTTGAATGTCTTGTAAAGCTTTACAGGCCGAGCGAATATGTAATTGTTCAAATCAGCTCGGTAAGTGTTTTAGGGACCTCTGTCACATATCAGCATCCAGAAATCTTGCAGGAAATGCATGCTGGTACACTTGTCAGTTACAGCTACAAGCCTGAGGTTCCGTCGGCGGCCTTTCCCGTACCAGACACGCGGCCTCTTTCTTCTGTGGTGTGTAGTGGTTTGGTAGTTGTTTATGGTCAGATCATTAGATACAAGTCTACAGGCTCTCGATTTGGAGGGGCTCGAAAATGACCCGGAATTCTGGACTATGAATATTGGTAGTGATGAGGACGACCATGACTTATCTCCTCCAGTGCAGACACCAGCAGCCTGCAAGAGAGAACTGGTACAAGTCAGTTCACCCCACAGAAGAGAATATAGTGCAGAAAGGCTCCCAAATGGGAAATACAAGTGAGCGAAATATAGCCTTCTGTCCTCTGACTGATAGGTTCCTTGAGGTGTCAACACACATGCAAAGACAAGGCCAAGTGTCGGCACATCTGGTACGAGTTCAACACTCCAGTGCAAGGGCTAACACTTTGTACAGCTGCCGCGATGGAATTGCCACGCCGAGTCGAAAGCGGAAAGAAGCCAAAATTTCCAATCCAATCCAATCGACGAATCGAGTATCTGAAGCTTTGGAAAGCATTCATAATGCCAGTAACGTCACAAGCAATTTAAGAATGATGAACGGGCAGAGGCTCAAAGTGGCCAACAAAGGCAAAAAGAGGGAGCGACCCGACTTTGAGATTGCATTTCAGCCCTCTCCCACAAGAAATGACGATGAACGTGGTCAAGCTAGCGGCAGTGAGCTTCCCGAGCCGCAAGATATCATGACATCGCCACGCAGGGTATCAGCCCCTAAGGCACTAGCTACACCGCCTAGCGCTATGCCTCTTACGGTTTCGAGCCCTCAACGGCCAATCAAACGAATGCGCCACCAACTCGAAAATCCTTGTGCCCAAACGACAAGTGAGATAGTCATCAAGGACAAGCAAGATCTTGACGATGCGAACCTGCTGTTTCTCCCTGATTCTGATTCCTCTGCAGCTCTCAATAACGATGTGGCCATACTGGCGGCGTTCACGTCAGACCTCTTCAATGGAAGGCCCCAGCAAGAGTACTCCAGGGAACCAGTCGACCTAAAGCAAATCGAAGAAGACGAATTCAGTACCTTGGAAGCGTGGCTGCGCAGCGGCAACGTAGACATTGTTTAGTGTATCAATTAAAAGTTATTAATAAGGGTAGTAACAAATAGGTCTATTGCTTGCTGTCGGATTGCTCTGATTGTTCGACTGGATTCGTAAATACCCTCAAAGCATCCCTAAAGCGTTCATCCCATGTAACAGGTGCAGATGGTCGGACTATGTCCCATCCCTCGAGGTCACTGCGCCAGCGTTGCTCCTTCTTCAACCTCTCTGCCCTTAGTTCAACTTCAGTAGGTGGTGGATGGTTGTATTCTTCCTTCGAGGGCTCACGCACACCTCGCGCCAGGTCCCGAGCAACTTTGAGTTTGTCGGGCAGTGCTTCATAGTATTTCTTGCGAGTTTTTTCAATGTCGGACGGGAAATCCTTCAACGATTTTTTGAAGTATGATTCTCCTACTGTATCAAACCTCAAATCATCGGTGGGAGCAACCTGGTCCGGGACAGGAGATGAAGATGTATCGTTGGGGTGACTTATAGGGCGTGTATTGCTTTTAATAAGCAGGTAAGCAGCCTCAGCACCGGTGCGAACCTTGTGGCGATGATGGAAGAAGTCCCAGATCATCAGTGGGATTTGGGAAAATCCAATGTGATTCGTGAATGGGACCAGGAGGAGGGGTGGTACTGGCGGAATTTTTGTGGGAATATCAGCAGCAACGGATTCATATAGAGAAGTGGGCGGTCTTGGAGGTGGAGGATTTGGACGGATTTGTAGGGGCGAAAATACGCCAACAGGGGGTAAGGTGCTGCTGGCGTCAGGAGTGGAGCCATCGGATTCAATTTCTGGCTCGTCGAAGCGGCCGTCATCTTGTAGTTCTTGAGCCAGACGCTCCTCGTGATCAACTTTCTCTAGGCCTTCTGTCCATCCCCTTTTTAAGCCGGCCATGAATTCCTTGAAGGTTGGACGGCCAACGATGATGATTCCACCTTGCAACTCGCGTTGACGTACTTCCGGTAATGGTTTGTAAGTTGGAAGTCTTTGATGTACTTCAGAAATAGGATCTATTCCAGAATCCGCTCGACGACGGAGGCGTATATCCTCTGCAACGCGACGCGCGATGTCACCATGTCGTTTTCCCGAGACCATTTCGTAATCCACGGCTGCTGCGACGAGAATGGGCTTTTGAAGTTGAGCAGCCTAGAAGAGAAGAAAGAGGTATACTCACCTTTATATATTTCCGGAAGTACTTGAGTGCTTGCTCGTGGTCTTCATCCCCTGGCCATTTAGCACCGTAGACCATAACTTTCCGCGGTGCATCTAATGGATGAGATGTGACCTCGGCCAGGTCTTTGACGCGTTCGATGTAATCCTGACGTATTTCCTTACATTTCCTGCGGTCGTAGATATAAAGGCCAGTGAGGGAGGATGTGACGGAAAGGAAAATGAGCCAGTTCCGGGATGGGAGTTTGGGACGTTTGTCCAACCAGCTTGGCGGGATTCCTGTGTACCTCAACGCCGTCCGAAACCCTGAGACCTTTTGTTGGCTCAGCTGAGTCGAAGCAAGTGCTTCCGCATTTTGTGACATACCAAAACTGGAGACCTGGGTGTGGGCGAGTTGGTGGAGTTGGTCCTGCGCTATGGCCAAAATTGTGAAATCGGGCTTTGCCGAGGCCTTTAACCATGTTTGGTGACAAGTTAGATAAGCACCATGACGTCGGGCAACGTCCAAGACCTCAGCAGGGCCAGTGACGAGGGTATGGTGTCCCGTTGCTGTCGAGAATAGCATTGACGTGCATTATCAGCTCTACGCGCATTGCTGAAAAGCATCGATCCTGAGACAGTCGCTCCTGATGGAAAGATATCTGCAGATGCCATACGAAGGCTGTCCGACAAACTGGGTGCTGTGGGGGGGAGCGAAGGAAGTAGTCAGGCATTGAACAGCCAGGTAGGTTGACCTCACGCTTGTGGTGTATAGGGTGCAATTATATCCAATAAGTATGTGAACGAAGAGGGTCTCCCCATCGTTGATATCACGGAAACGGATGCGAAATCCTCTCAGATGGGTCAAGAGTACCCCATCTCCGCCGAGCCTGATGTGCTGGTGCCGCTCAAGAAATTGCCCCCTGTAGAGCAGGAACGGCTGAGGCAAGAACGTAACCGCATACTTGATCAGCTCGAAGCGGAAGAGAGGGAAGAGAGGGAAGAGTTGCATCGCAGAGCCCTTCAGAAAAGTAGAGAAGCACTGGAAAAGCGCAAGGAGGCTGCCATCGCTGAAAAGTCACGTTTAGCGGCCGCACGCGAAATGCAGAGAAAGTTGGGCAAGGCCCTAGTTCAAAACAATCGTACTACCGTGAATGAAAGCAATCCTTCCTCAAGCGGCACACAACCTAGCAAAGCTGTCAAGTTTGCGGAGGATGCACAGGCGAAAGACGATATAATTGGGTCAAACGGAATAACTGATTGGGGGGATATTGCGCCCGCTCGTTTGCAAGGTAAAGCACCTGCAACATCAAAAGCACACTCGCAGCAAGATCGATTCACGATAAAGATGAACGTCGTCGAACGTTCGCCGAAACCCCCCCTTGTTCTAGAATCCAGGCGGATGGATTTCGATTCTGACGATGAGTCTGAACCGCCAAGGTCGCCTTTGGAGGAAGAATCAGAAAGTGGAGACGAGAGCCTAGATACTAATCCCGAGGATGGAGGGGATGAGGTTAATTATGCTTCATACCAACGGGAGATCGCGTTGGAGTACTATAAGAAACGTTCCACAGTGGGAGCCGAAGCGGCGAAAGCCATGTTCAGCGGTATTGGGAACGAGAAAGAGGTTAGATTTTCTTGCTATGCGTGTACATCCACCCTTAATCCCTGCTTTGACAATAGGTGATCAATGGCATCCCCGTCATAGAAGATCGGCCTCAAAAAGTTATATCTCAGTTCAAAGCCAGTCGTCTGGCGGCTGCATACAACGGAACAACTCCGGCTCCTTCTCCATTGCCTAGCAATGCGACAACCCCAGCATCCAGCGCAAGGCTATTACAACATGCAATCCGTATTGGCAAGCTCGACGAAAACAATCAACTTGTTGGTACTGAAGCTAGTGACAGTGATAGTGATCAGGAGCTGCAGAGCGCACAAGAAATCTTGGATCTCCTAAGCAAGGGAGAGGCATCTAACATAGGTCCAGGCCCAGCACTCACCGCACACACACTACCAATCGATACCAATAACCTTCCGCCCCCCAAGGTTTTTAATAAGCCAACATCACGGTTTAAGGCTTCCAAGGAGCACGTAGATAGAGCAAAATCGTTTATTAATGATTCTGAACCGCAGGTTGGCCAACCCCAACAGAAACAAGATAGCACGCAATCGGCAGTTGCAACAAGTGTTATGGAGCGTAAGCCACTGATTAGACAGAGGGCCCCATTGGCCCCAGTAGCCAGCACATCTTCTTCCTTTCAGGTACCTTCTGGCGGTGACGCGCTACCGCTCAACCCGTTCTCAATGATCGTTGAATCGCCGGATTTCCCTCCACCTCGTGCTGCAACGCAGTCCCGGCTAACTCGCCCACCAACTGTAATGTCTTCTGTCAAAGAGCGTAGTATGAGTTCTCGTAAAAACCAACCAGAAAGTGCATCAAAGCACAGAGAGTCTTAATGCATGTATTCAAACAATTGTACTTAGCAGATGCGGTCGCTGTGTTGATTTGTATCCATTTATTGCATTCAACCTACAATACATTGATCGGGATATGATGGCATTGCGATACTATAAAATTTGCAAGAACAGCAATTCGATGGTGTAACCAAAACCACCAAGAAGGGAATAGCCACAAGACTGCGCTCCATCCACACGCAGGCTTTGCTCTATAGTAAGGTGCGAAATGATCCACGAAATAGATGTTGATAGTGAGCTAACGACGTGTGGGCGACGTGTGGGCACACTGACACGGGGGATATGGCGATACGCGGACGAGGGGTGATGTTGGGGGTTGTGGATGGTGATAGATGTATAATTGCAATTTAAGGAGAGTAAAGCATTACCGCCGTTTGACAATGTCTTCCAATACTGCAACGACTTCTGACATCGTTGGTCGATCCTGATGTTCTTGTTGCCACATGTGCTCTATCAGGTCTACAATTTCTGGGCACCATTGCCTCCTTAGCCCATGGGTGGGGGGTCTAAACATATCAATCAATTCAGATTATGCCACCATATTGGCTGAGCTACACACCTCTGGCGTTTAGTCCCCACAGCCTCATAAATAGCATGCTCATTCATCCCCTAAGACCCGTGAGATGAGAACAAAGATCACAACAAGGACTCTCACCTCCCAAGGGAACTTTTTTGTTGGTACATGCCACTGCAGCATTTCCCAGAAGACCATGGCACAGGAGAAAACGTCGACCTTGTGGTTATACTTTGGGTGAGGATGCCATAACTCAGGAGCTTGCCAGTTGACTGTTCCAACGAGACTCCGGACCATAGAACGGGTGGACTGCTTAACCTTAGCAAGACCAAAATCAGCTATCTTGGCTACTCCTCGAGATGTGATTAGGATATTGGATGATTTGCAATCTCGGTGAATGACTGAAGGCTTGCGAAGGTGAAGGTATTCAAGACCGCGCGCGATATCAAGCATCATTTGCAACTGGGAGTGCTTTACCTCAATATATCTCGATGGGTGAGTACATGGATAAAACCTCACCACTTTATGTAGGGATGGGGGGTTGACGTTGCGCACGTAATCGAAGAGATCCCCATTGGAGCATAACTCGCTTACAATCATCACGGGGGTCTCTCTCGTGTTTTCGGGTATACTGACACCAAGCTAATGCAGCGAAAATGAGCATAAAAAGTGCGGGTGGAAGGATACCACATACGAAGCGGACAATGTTCGGGTGGTTGAAACCTCCAAGCAACTTTAACTCCTTGATGTCCACTAGACATGAAGGTCAGTCAACTCGTTTGGTTTGGGAAATTAGACTACGCACTTGCACTCAATTGACCTCTGAATTCCGATATTGCGATCTTGCGACCTCTAAACTTACCAACGAACACGTCCTTGAATCCACCACTACCAATCTTCTCCAATTTCTGAAGCTTGTCTGGCGGGATTTCACGATCCTCAAGACCTAGACTCTCCAAGTCTAATTCCAATTCTGGTTCAGCTTCCTTTGGTTTATGGGATGGTGGCGGCGTTCGTGGCTCGTCTTGGTGTACATGCTGTCGCATCAGCAGTGGAGGAGTAGCACTTTCACTACTGTGTTGTGTTCCTCGTCTCTTGCCTCGCCTAACCGTCGAAGGTGGACGAATAGTTCCAATCGAGGATGGACCACTCGATTCATTCATCTGACGGTCTCGCCACTGGAGCAGAGCTTCGGCAAGTTGAGGTTTTGTCCCTACTGGCTCAAGGTCTCTAATTTCACAAAGCCGAACAAGGTCGTCTCGGCGTAATCTGACCAGCGTTTTGGCGGTAGCGATAGTGAGATCCACTAGATGGGTGTTTAGTCAATGATTGGAACGACAATCTAAGAGAAGCCTCACAAACCTTCTTCCTCCATTGGTTCATCCTCATCCTCTGAGTTTTCGATGTCTTCTTCACCGGCTTCACTCCGATCATCTTCCTCATCCTCCTCGTCCTCCTCTTCTATCACTTCATCCTCTTCGACTGCCTCATCTTTATCCTCCATCGCCCCATCGTCCATAACAACGTCGTCATCCCCAACAACCTTGCCGTTGCGAAGCTTTCTGGGCTCAAGAATGACAGTTTCGTCCACCCCTTCGTCCTCCTCATCCTCCTCATCCTCATCCTCGGCTTCCATCTCTTCTCCAACTTCATCCTCTTCATCTTCTCCTTCACCATCTACGTCACCATCATCCGCAGCTTCCTGATCGTTATCAGATTGACTGATGTCCCCGTTGTCTCTACTACTCGGTAGGATGACCTTTTGTCCGCCGCGTGGACGTAGACGTCGTCTTAGAGGCGTTTGCTGAGTTTGGCGCGGCGGCGTTTCAGGTGCTGATGACATGAGCTCATCCACTTCATTCCTTTCTGCCTCGTCTCCATCCAAAGACTCCTCTTCTTCAACGCCAGTGATTTCTTCCTCAACCTCAAGTTCCTCCTCGTCATCTTCATCCGTTTCTTTCAGAGATTTAATCCTGGCCTTCGCCCTCCTCATTGGTGTAGCCCTACGACTAGCCTCTGTATTCTCTATTGTATTATAGTCCGCTCTCCTTCGCGCATCAGTAATGCCAGCAACAGACTGTGGTGACCCTTTTCCCCTCGTGCGGTCTTTGCTTCGTAGTCTCCGTGGGCTAGGCTCTGCGCGAGGTACGCTGAGACTCTCCTCCAGAACTTCCAATTCAGTCAAGTCGCTTTCCTCCCCTTCTGATTTCTGTTTGTCCTCGTACTGCTCTCGCCCTCTTGCACCACGCTTGCCATTCATTTTCACTTCGGTCAAGTCACGTGAAAACTCGACTTGCTTCACCTTCCCCTTTATTTTCCGAGAGTTGCCCCTGTGTGGATGACCAACAGAGGACCCCGCGGATACAGGAGTGAGTGGTTTAGTAGAAGCTGACGTTTTTCTCGAACGCAATCTGGTCGCAGGGGGCGACTGTGATATAGTTGATGGAGTATTAGATTCTGTTGGCGAAGAGCGATTGGATACCCGCCGCCTGTCCAGGTCATTCAGAGTGGTCAACACAACATTCATTGAAGGCAGTACCTTGATGAACGCTCTCCTGATAACTGACTTGTACCCTTCTTCTTGACAGGCGCAGGGTCGTTATGGAGTAAGTGACCCATCGACATGCTGCGACCTTTCAATGCCCGAGCGTTAGTCTTAGTGACATCATTCAGCGTCGCACGTCTCTTTAGAGGGGAGCTACCAATGGTCGTGCGAAAGGTTGGTCCACCAAAGTCGGTTTCCTCGTCTCCTGCCATATTTCCTTCCTCGGATGAATAGCCCGAAGAATTCCCGTCGCCCCTTCCAAGTGGTGACGACGGTGGAAGTGATGCAAGATCATCGCGAGCTGCAACAATAGCCTCCGCTAGTTCAGTTTTAGTCAAAGATTCAACGTTTTCGGTAAGGCCTGCAGCTTGATAAAGGTGTATGAGCTGGTCCTTCCGACATCGCTGTAATTGACGTGATGATGCAGTGTTTAGGAGGTAGTCATCCGCTGATGGCTTCATGAATTAAATTTAGAGTACACAAGGCTAACAAACTCACTCGGGTCTTCAGTACCCTCAGCACCCTCGCTGCCTACAGTTCCCTCCTCGGGACCAGAACCCTCAGACTGGGACCAGTGGCCCGTAGAATCAATCTCCATCGTACTGTCCTCATCCTCGTCACTGCTGTATTCTTGCCGACTTCGAGACTCCCCTTTCAAGCGTTTATATTTGCTCGCCCCGCGCGTGGGCCGACCGTGTGGGTTTTCATGAGCACTTGTGACGCGTTTTCTCTTTACACCAACTTGTGTAGTAGCCGTGCTCGTTTCACGCATCCGGTTTTCCTTTTCAAAAAGTCCAAGACGGGATGGCAAGCGACGAAGGTTAGGATGCAGAGGTACCAAGACCGGGCGGAGATCTGGTGGGGATGATATGGACGCGTGAGGGGCGTGGGAAGTTGAGCAAGGAGAACGCGGGGAAACCGTTGAGCGTTTACGATTGGGGGGACTTCGGCGGGATGGATACTTCTTGCGGTGTGCTGATGGTGAGCTAACGGACGAAATTGGAGCCTGCTTCTGAGGTGAACGTCTAGCTTGTGCCATAACCCGTAGAATACAAGTTGTGATGATGGTCTGAAGAACCGACTCGAACCAATCAAGGTGAGGTGGCCTTCGAGACGGCGGAGGATAGCTAGGAGATAGGGTTTGTGGGTGGAATGTGTCACTGAAGACGACGGGTGGATGGTGTCGCCGCTGGGTGGTGCGAGGCGCTCGCTCTAGTCGACGTTGAGGTTCTCCTCTTTGTTTACTGCCACAATCCCGACTCTCGGCCAAGCAAGAACAAACAAAACAACGGCGCTGGCAGTTGATTAAAGCCGAGCTGACTAAGCAGGGTTGTCCTAAAACGGAGGGTCTTATTGTCTGGTTTCGAGGACACAATCCCTGCTGTCGTTCGCCTGCGCATCCAGTGTTCTTGATCCCACAACCTCTCCTCGTCGTCGCTCATGCCCTCAGAGGCTCTTCTCCACAGGCCGTCTCTGCCCTGCCTGCCGTGGCCACATGATGATCCAGGCTCGATTCCCATCACACAAAGCAGTTTCCCAACTGGGAAACCTTAAACTCCTCGCCATTTACAGGATGTTCTTAGAGCTCTCCAGTTTATATACGGAGGATGTCCCCCAGTCCTCATCAATCTTCGCTCCCTCCTATCCATCATGTTGCTCAGATTTTCCAACCCAGATATGCTGAGCAGCTCACTCATTGATGTCGCAACGGGCGTGCGCGCTTATGACATCGCGACAGTTCGACAAGATTGCCTATCTTCTCCAGAGTCTTCCTTATCTATGCCTCCGATTACTTCCTCTTCTGCCTCTTCCTCATTACCTGAAAAGGATCCTCGACCACTCCCACCATCTGACGCAGAGCGTCACACAACCATCATTTCTGATGCACTCGGCATTGTGCGGGCGCGCATAACTTGGATAGGGCGACAGCCCGATATTACAATCGGTGACAATCACATTGGGGGCCTCTCTCGTCTATTTGGTTCATCAACTGTGCGCTTTATGTACGTCCGTTGATCCCAACCAGTTTTCGCAATTGCTTATGTTTCTTTTTGCAGGCCAAAAGTTCTTGCAATACCTACACGATTTGATGCCGAATATGTGTGGACTGCCACAGCGAACAGTCTTACGGTATGGTACACTACTATTCCTATAACCCAATTACTCATCAGAGTGCAGCTGTTTGATTATAAAACAGAGCAAACAAAAGGCACATTCCACCATAATGCTATTCGCTTACCTTCTGCTACAAAACCCTCCTTGAGATCCCAAGAAAAGAGTTCATCCTCTACGCTCGTTCACACTCACCTCCCGGGTGTTGGGAGCAACTACCTCGAGTTCTCACCACACCCCCTCGCCGACCCTGTTGAAATTATCAGTGCGTCTGGTTTATATTTACCTTTATCGGATCTCATCTCGCGCTCGACGTAGTTTCTTTTATGATGATGGAAATTCTCCGGCGAGGTCGCTTCAACCTCACGCCCTACGAATTTCAACGACCCAAGCTGTGGCGGTTAGTCGACGCCCGTGATCGTGTCTTGAGCGGGCTCAGACGACACACAGTCTGAATACGAAAAATGGCCACTCCAACCCTTCGTCATTCGCCTTCGTTCCTTATCCACTTTAATTTCCTTATTGTACATCAGCCATCATTCGATCTTCTTCGAACAACCCCTTGTATTTTTGCAGCCTAGTATACCCATATTCACTAGATCGCAGTGATTCTTAGCACCACCACCTGTATCGTTAGTACTCCCTATGCATCTGCCTATGCCATATGAGTGTCAAGCCAATGTGACGAACAGATGTGACAGCGTGATTCGCAACTTTTTTGTAGATAACTTAAACCCACACACTCAGCACGACAATGGTAGTAACACATATACCATCCTCCGAGGGCACATCCAGGGTAGCTGCCCATAAAAACAGACGACGAACCCATCGTAAACCTTCACAACCTGCACAGGGCCCTTCATCTCGACAAAAGTCTGATAATGATGAGGATATGCCTGATGCCGACACTATACATGGATCAGCGAACCCGGATAGTGTTGCTAAACCAGCTCCTACAACATCAAGCAACACTGCCCCTGCAGATGATGAGGGAGACGACGAGTTGATGATTGACGCAGATCCCACACACGCACCACAACCGACCTCTGCGCCTGCTTTTCCCCCCCTCGCACCAAATGCCGGAAGAACGTCACTGAAATCCGAAATGCGCAGAGTGCCCATTCCACCCCATCGAATGACACCTATAAAGAAGGAATGGGTAAACATCTTTGGGCCCCTGACGGAGGTCCTGGGACTTCAAGTTCGTATGAATGTGCAGAGGCGGTGTGTAGAAATCCGAGTACGTATAAATTGGCATGTCCATAGCCCTCCGCTTAACTGGAAAGCATCGCCCTACCCTTGTTTGACAGACATCAAAACATACCAAGGACATTGGGGCAATCCAAAAGGGAGCTGACTTTGTGAAGGCATTTGCACTAGGCTTCGATGTTCAGGCAAGTAATTGGAAATTTTCAATCGCCTAGCTGAAGATGATGACGTGCCTGCAGGACGCAATTGCACTACTCAGGCTAGACGATCTATATCTTGATTCCTTTGAGATTAAGGATGTGAAAACGCTGCAGGGCGACCATCTATCCCGCGCTATAGGTACTTAATTTACCTCCATCGCTTATCGCCCTCGTTTACATTTTGTCTCCAGGTCGAATTGCGGGGCAAGACGGCAAAACCAAGTTCACCATCGAAAATGCTAGTCGCACACGCATAGTTCTTGCCGATACGTGTGTACCGCTCCTTGCCCAACTGCTTGGTGGAAGTTGACGTGATTTTGTTCCAGAAAAATCCATATCATGGGATCATTCCAAAATATCAAGGTCGCTAGGGATGCAATCGTATCGCTGATCCTAGGCTCTCCACCGGGCAAAGTGTATGCAGGGCTCAGAACGGTGGCAAGTCGAATGAAGCAGAGGGCTCTATAGTTGATGGCAATCCTTTTTGTATTTGTATTCTATTGTAGAAGGATACCAGTCTCATTTCTCGAGTTACATCATCTGAAAGCGTTGATTGTTCATTTAGCACTAGGAGAACGACCCAGCATACCCTAGCCACCAATATTCGTTTCTGAGTGTTCTTCAAGCTTCGTATTTGCTATCACGCTGAGAACGGTATTAGGGACATCATGACCACTCGCAGGGAAACTTACTTTTCAATAGCTTGTTGATCCACAGGGGGTCCATGACCTTCTCCCATCATGACTTTCATTCCTTGACTGGGGATCCCGTCTAGCACAATAAACAAAAACCCGGGTCCTGGAGGATAGACATTTCCATTCGGAGGCCCTTTGATGACCAATTTCCCATCCATGCACTCGAAGTTCAGATAAACCAACCGTCCATTCGCGTGTACTGCATGCGTTACGTACCCCAGATCCATTAAGGCAACTAAAGATATGTGCAATCAGCATCGAATAGAAAAACTTGCAGACAACTGAGGGTAAACCTTGGATAGAGTCTTTCGTTGCACACTCCTTTATGTCCACTCGGACTGAGACAGTATTGTGATATGGTATGTGTGTTATTCTTTCCAAGAATTTGGGTCGCTCCTTCGAGGAATAAGGAGGGTGAAGATGCTCCACCCTGTATTCTGTCCCAAATTCATCCTCGCTGCGATCCAGGTTTGGGTTACTCCCAGCAATCATGATATTCCCATTAGGCATCAAGGATGCAACGCTGTGATACATTCGTGGTATCCTACTCGTTGGCATTCCCTCAGACGAGAATCGCTCAGCAGGCGGCGCATAGGGCTTGTACAGCACTGGTCGAAGAACAGGGTTTGCCGCGTTCGAACCGCCGACTTGATTTCGAACGTTTCCGTAACCAGAGATACCAGAGCCTGCTCCGTTGACAATAAGAACATCACCGGTAGGGAGTAGAACGGCGTCGCCCATCGTTCTTGCTTGTGGCATTGCTTCTATCTCCCAGCCTTTGGAAATGCCTTCATCGGTCAAGGTAATTCGTACGCATTGCGCAGAGGCAGGATCTTTCGAAGAGATTTCATAGCTTGGTTTTTTGTCATCAATCGCTGACCCACCGCAGATGAGGATTTCGGGTTTGTAGCCGTTTTCAGGTGACAGAGGGAGTAAAATACCAGAACCAGTCATAGGATATGTGCACCGCACACCATTCGGAATCCCAGGAAGCCTTCTCTCCTTGTTCTCGATCCAGTCGTAGATCATTGCGTCCGTATTTGCGGCCATGAACACTTTCCCATCAGGTAATACGAATGCAATGGGGAATAAATTTGAGTACAAGGTATCCACAAGAAAGGGAAGCGGGATAGGCAAACCGCCTGATCCGTGTATTGGCTTTGGTGGATAGAATTCGATAGTTGGGTTATTCACTGTAGCATTGTTGATCCAGCCTCCTTTCTTCGACCCACCAATTATCATAGCACTCCCATCAGGTATTCTAACCACTGTATTGTACCACCTTGGGCTTGCCATACGAATGCGGTTGTGATTTTCGTAGATGGAACACCTTGTCACTATATGATGATCGCATGGATGAAACAGTCGAACGGCCTGCATTCCATCGAGGTCGCCAAAATCCGCTGCGGATGTTGTATCGGTCACCACTGGATTGCCGCCAACGTTGATAAGGGTTCCATTTGCGAGGAAGGAACCGCCAGCACAGAAAGAATTCGACTGCACATCAAGAGGGTGCACAGAGTGGGTATTGAAGTCATAGAGAGCAGCCCAAGCAGGATGGCCTTCATAATTGAGAGGATTGTGCTCAACCTTGTCAACGATAAGCGCGTGTGTCTCCGAGATGACAGCGAGTTGCATGGCATTAACACCAGTCGATCCCGCTAGTTGCAAACTCCAAGCAGTTGGATCGCGTTTCCAGAGTTGTTGCGAGTCTAGGAGTGAATCCGATATATCGCCATCTGAATGAGTACGTGCGTCAAGCCGACCAGATCTACAGGATTTTGGTCGTGTAACCACAAAGGCATCGATGTCCATCCTTGTGGCTCGTCGAACTCCAGGATGCTTGCCGACATTAACTATTTTTATTTCGTGCATCGCACAAGGGAGGTTGAATTTCCAAAACAACCGTTGCTGGGTCCGAGGTCGCTTCGTTTCATCCCAGTTGTCCACCCGCCGAACATGCTTCTTGTTGATATACACATCGGCGTAGCCATGTCGGTTGTCCATGTTACCAAACCACTCGACCCCTGTCCCCTTGAAGGTAAAGGTAAGGAAGGCGCCCGGCTCAGTCGTATAATGAATGGAGTGGTCAACGTAGTTCGGTGAGAATATAACGGACCACTGGCCGGTATAACGAATAGCGCGAGAGGCAGAGTCGTGGCTTTCGGCCCCTGGTGGGACGTAGTATGGTCGAAAAGGTGCAAGTTCTTTGGCCTGTGGAGGTGTTTGTCCATTCCACGCCGATTCCTTGTCGCAGGCGCCCAGTGGCAAACGAAGAAGCAGAACCCATGACAAAAACAAGAGAGGTACCATGTAGAGAGCCCAGGAAGCCAGCGGTAAAGACTCGAGCAACCAGATGCAAGTGAGTTACAAGACTCTTCACTGAAATAAATAGCACGTGCTACAATGACGAGTAAATAACACAAGTCTATCAGTGCAAATCATTCTATCTCAAGACGATGAAATGGCGGGTAAATTAAAATAAAGTACAACAGATACCTGAAAGAGGCTAGAGCAGATTACAACTCAAGATTACTTCTCTGGCCGAAGTAGGGCATCTAGTGCTTGAAAGAGTTGTGAAGACCAACAGTTTCATCGACAGGGCTGGTGATGGTGCTCGCTGGAGGAAGACCCTCTGTGACAACACGATCGACGCCATTGATGCCATTAGCCTTGGCCTCGACCTCATGACCACCTTGCAGCAGCTTGCCCCGTTGGTTATCTGCTCTTATATTTTCTAATTCATTGAGGTATTTTTCTGTCACACCACCGGTGACATATTGTCCAGTGAAGACAGAGCAATCGAAGTTGGCGATGGCGGGGTTGAGTTGGCGCACCGACTCTTCTAAGTCCTGCAGCTTTTGAAAAATGACCAAGTCGGCACCGATTGCCTTAGCGATTTGCTCGTCGTCCCGTCCGTGGGCAACAAGCTCGGTGCGTGAGGGCATGTCAATTCCGTAGACATTTGGGTATCTAGTAAAGTGTTGGTCAAAAATGAAGGAAAGGTTGCATTGAATGCCGACCGGATTGGTGGTGCACAACTGGCAACAATGACTTTCTTGGCACCGACATCTTTTGCCATCTGAATTATCTCCTTGGAGGTTGTTCCGCGAACAATCGAATCTACCTCGTGTCAGCAGGGATGTACGAGAAGGGTAACTGAAAATGAATACCATCTACAAGCAAAACGTTTTTATCCACGAACTCCAAGGCCATGGCATTGAGCTTTCGACGGACGTTTTTCTTTCTATTACGGGATAAGTAAAGGGGGTCCACGTTTGTGATCGTGCATACCTCATTTGCTGACCGGGCATGATGAACGTGCGACCAACATAGCGATTCTTGATAAAACCTTCACGGTACGGCAACCCTAGCTTCTGCGCGAGATTCAACGCAGCAACACGAGAAGTATCGGGTACCTGGGTCCGATGTTAACTTTTTATTTAGGGAAACTCGTTGATCAACGAACCGGAATCACAACATCAACGTCGATCTTTTTCTCTGCCAAGACTCGCCGCACTTCCTCGGCAAGGAGGTCACCCATCAGCATACGGCTTCGGTAGACACTAACACCGTCTATCACAGAATCTGGTCGTGCAAAGTACACAAACTCGAAAATATCTGGAGCAAAAGTTGCCGGAGGAGCCACCTGGCGACGTGAAACACCGTGTCTTGTTATGATGACTGCTTCACCTGTACAACGCCTTCAGTAAGAGGAACTACCTCTGAGATTGCATGAAACCCACCAGGTTTAACGTCCTCCCATTCGTTGAACCCAGCGGCATCAGCAACGACGCTTTCACTGGAGAAGAGGTAGTCCTTCCCATTACCGGCTTTTCTGGATGCCATACCAACAGGCCGAATGCCATTGGGGTCTCGGAACGCGATGATACCAAATCCGGCCAACATGGCCACACATGCATACGCGCCTTTGGCTTGGACCATCAAACCTCCGATAGCTGTGAAGATGTCATCTTCATTGATACGAAACTTCCCGGTCTGCTGTAAGTTGTTGGCAAAGATGTTGAGCAGCAGTTCCGAATCAGAGGCCGTATTGATGTGGCGATGTGCCTCAGCATCCAAGAAATGCAGGAGTGAGTTAGTGTTGATAAGATTGCCGTTCTAGCGTGCAAAATTAGCGTTGCATAGGGACGACATGCAATTTGTGAAAACTGACATGAGCGAATACGATTCCGTATGGTGAATTAACATAGAACGGCTGAGCTTCAGCATGATTAAAACTGCCGGCAGTTGGATAACGAACTAGAATGACTATAGGAGATCACTGTTCAACGTCGTCCATAAGCATAGCGTACCGTGACCAACACCCATTCCACCCCTCAGTTTAGAGACCGCATTTGCATCGAAGATATCGCGGACCATGCCGTTCGCTTTGCATTGATAGAACCGACCCTTTGGGCCGCAAGTTACGATACCACAAGCATCCTGGCCTCTGTGCTGAAGGAGGGAAAGGCCCTCACATATCTCTGAAGCTGCATCGATGGTGGGGTCGTGCAAGAGCAAACCGAGTATTCCGCACACTGAGATAAGATAATAAGATACCGAAATGAAAGCCGATTAGATGAAGGAAATGAATGAGAGAAAAGAACCATACTGAGGGTCCGGGCTAGACGGGGTAGGTGAGTCTAAGGACGAGAGGAGGATAAAGCGGGTCAGAGCTTGTGGTGGTCGACGCATAACCATTAGAAAAATTTCCAGCCATCGATCTTGCTTGATCAGGCAGTCTATGCCGAATTTCAAACCATCCTCATCATTCTGTAGCCCTGGTCATTCTTAAGTTCCAACACAAGACATAAGGATATTAACGCGGTTGAACGCGATCTATTCCTGTTCTACTAATTATAAGTTTAGTCACAACAGCAAATGCAGTTGCGTAGTCTACAATCCAGAAAGCATGCGAGAGAGGACGCGATGGGTCGTACAGTGGTTGGGTAGGTAGTGTAAGCGTATCGGATGCAAGTGGTATCTAGGGGGTAATGCCATGAGATCGTAAGTATGGAAGGATGAACTTCCGGATAGCAGCAAACATAGTTGAAATACAATAAAACTGAGTATAGATAGTCGAAGTCGGGACAAACAGCTCAGAGCTTGAGCTGCTTGGGCTTCTCCCAGGAGTAATCGGGATTGCCGAAATGGCCATAAGATGCAGTTCTCAAGTATTGTGGTTGTTGCAGAGAGAGCTCACGGACTGTAACAATTTGTCAGCCATAAAACTCTAATCTTAGTTATTTTACGCACCAATAACCCCCGGTCGTAAGTCCCAGTTGTTGCGGATAATTTGCACCAGTTCCTCGTCACTCTTCTTACCGGTGCCATACGTATCAACATAGATCGATAGGGGTTCAGCGACACCAATGGCGTAAGAGAGCTGCACAAGAACACGGCGGGCGAGGCCAGCATGCACCAGTGACTTCGCTATCAGGCTGTAAGTGCTCCATTGCAGTGGAAAGATGGCCAAGTACGCACCGATCCAGCGGGCGGTGTACGCGGCAGAGCGGTCGACCTTGGAGAAGTCCTTTCCGGAAAAGGCTCCTCCTCCGTGTGCTCCCCAGCCACCGTAGGTATCAACAATAATCTTACGGCCTGTCAATCCAGCATCTCCTTGGGGTCCTCCGATGACGAAACGGCCAGAGGGTTGAATCTATCCAATCCCGTTTGATCAGTCCAACTGAAAAAAGTAAAAGTCCCGAAATTGAACTCACGTGGTAGATAGTTCGCTCATCCAAAAGATGGGCAGGGATAACCTTCTTGATGATCTTTTCCAGAATTTCCTTTCGGAGTTCAGGGGTTGAGATATCGTCAGAGTGTTGAGTAGAGACGACGATAGTATCAACACGAAGAGGGATAGTAGCACCACCATCCTTCTTGTACTCGACAGTGACTTGGGTCTTGGAATCTGGTCGAAGCCATGGAAGGAGACCGCTACGACGAGCAGCAGCCATTGCGGCATTCAGCTTGTGTGCCAGCATGATGGTCAAGGGCATATACTCTTCGGTCTCGTCAGTTGCGTAGCCAAACATGATGCCCTGATCACCAGCTCCATGGCTTTCCAAGGAACCGTGATCCAGGCCTTGCGCGATATCAGGAGATTGTTGCTCAATAGCAACAAGGATGTTGCAAGTCTTGTAGTCAAAGCCCTTGGAGGAATCGTCGTAGCCAATTTTCTTGATGGTCTCGCGAATGACCTTTTGATAATCGAGTTGAGCCTTGGTGGTAATTTCGCCGAAGACCATGATCATTCCTGTTTTGGAAGCAGTCTCGCAAGCGACCTTGGACCAGGGGTCTTGGGCAAGGCAAGCATCGAGCTAAGCGCGCAAAAACAAAAAGTTAAATTCAGTATGCATCGAGGCAACATTGAGTCTGCCAATGCTCACAATGGCATCGGAGACTTGATCGCAAATCTTATCTGTTCCACTCGTATCAGACATCTGGGGTCGAAAAAAAGGACTAAAGGTGATGGACATACCAGGGTGACCTTCACCGACGGACTCTGATGTGAACAAGAAGTGTCCAGGTTCGAGAGCAGCGTGAACGGCGTGTCCGTTGGTGGCCATGGGTGGAGGATAAATTAGAAGGGAGAAGGAAACAGTTGGGGAGGGAAAGTTGTTTGTTGAGCTGCTAGAAATTTATCCTCACCTATTACATAAGGCAAATTGCCTTTATCACGCCATCGTTCCACCTTTGCGTTGCTCTCAGGCTAATTCGGGCCAGCATCATTGGCTGTATCATCAAGCGACACAACCCCAAAAGGTTTGAAAAATGTATTGTCCGTACTCAATGTGTCAAATACATGCATTACCTATGTAAAGTTTATCAACTACAGCCCGACGCCTAGAGGGTCAGTGGCTTTGATGCCTGACCTATCCTGATCAGCTGGGGGATTGGGAGTCTGTGCTCGTACCAAGTTTGAGCTTGCCAGTTGCGCAATGGTGGGGTCTATTGGCAGAGGTCGTGAAGGTAGCGGCTCTAGTGAATCTGAATCGACAGGTGGGTCGGCCGAAGCTGTTGATCCAGACCCCCATGGGTTTTCATAAGGGTCAAGCGGAAGAGGGGAACGACTGTGAGGCAATGCCCATGGGTTTGGCTCAGTCGTGGTGTACGTTGGTCGACTTTGTGAGGGTGCTTGACGTAGGGTATCTTCTTCTCCCCAACTTGAGAGCGTTTCACGACTACGTAACTCAGCTGCTCGTGGTGTGCTTGTATTATCTCCTCCAGGAGATCCCTTCATGTCTTTCGTAACACCAGTGTAGGCTTCTTGTACAACTGAAAATGCAGCTGATGCATTTGACGAGAATCTTCCCCACATCGATTTAACACCGCCACTCGCAAAGAAATCCGGTGGCTTAGTCCATGCACGAGCATTAGTTTGTGCGTTTGAAGGAGACGGAGACGGAGAAAACAGAGGGTTCGCCAGAGAAAATTGTAATGAAGGCATAGAGGCAGAGACAGAGGATTCTGAGACTGGCTGTGGCGGTTTGGGCGGAACCTCGGGTGTCGAAGCAGAGAGTTCTTTAGGCGCCGCAGATAGTGCAGGGGAAGAGGAACGGGGTACATCTATCAATGCGTTAGAGTATAACCCAGATGGCGCTGGGAGGGGTGAGGGTTTGGGTGATGGTGGGAGAGGTAATGACGCCGGGGTACTCGACCGTTGAATGGATAAATCGTCCTCAACGCCTTCTGTGAGTACACCATCAACTTTTTGGACCGGCAGAGTCCCAACACGTCCATTCATTTCTTCGTCTGTCCTTCCGAATAGTTCAAACCAGAACCGCACATCCTTCGGGTTCGGCAAGAGAACACCCATGTCCAAGTCGCGGCGAGTAGGTTCATCTAAGGTGGGCTCATACGATGAGTTGGTATTCTTCTCCATCTCGCTCGGCGAGTTCAGAAAATCCCAGACGCTGACTGTTCGTTCACAAAGTGGCGATCCTCCACTATCTCCCGCCCGGCGTTCTCGCTCCGAGTTGAATAGGAAAGTACCAAATTGGCAAGAGTATAAGTGATAATATAGTTGTCGGAGGAATCGCTCGTTGAACTCGAAACGTGCTGGGAATTGGCGTTGTACTTGTCGAACGGCATCGAGGAACTGATGGAAAACGGGACTAGTCTCCTTAACATGATGTGGTGAGGCAAATCGATTTTGGACCGACGCCAGGAAAGCTTGTGCAGCATCTGCCCCGGAAGCTTCAGCTGCAGACACAAAGAATTTTTCCGACGATAAGTGCCCAGACCGGTCCAAAAATTTGTGGCCGTATGAGAGCCAGTCCTTCTCTACGAGTATCTCAAATCCTCGGATCGTGCGGTAAAAAGGATCGAGGCATAGCTGAGCGATGGATGATAGTTGTGAAGTACGATCCCACCCATCAGAACAGTGAATTAGGACGTGAGAGGAGTTGATGTGGACGTTTTTGGTGATGAGCAAACTGCCTTCGAGGATAGCCGATATATGGCGTAACCAGCCCGAGCGACGGAGAGCCTGTCTATCCAGTGTCGCAAGGCTAGATAACCGCTCTGGCAGGTCATTGTTAATGCTAGCGAGCAATGCATCAGCTTCTCGAAGTGCTTCAATAACTTTATTTAGAGAGTCCCTCATGGTGTGAATGTTATCGATGCCGAGGTACGCCTTCTTTCCCTCCCTGTAGTGATCCATATTTTCCGTTCCAGCACCCTGGACAGTGTTGGCCATGGCATTTTTCGTCGGACGAGCGTCGATGATGAGGTTTGTACTAGTCGCGCCATAGATCGGAGTAATTGAAGCACGCGATTCTGGGGAGTGATGAGACTGGAAAATCGCCTCGATGAGCTTCTCGTCTTGAATCGACCTGTTTTGAGTAATGCCGACCATCGGTTGACTGGAACGCGTAATAGTCCCCTGAAAATATCAGTTAGTCAAGGTGTTGACGTTATGCATCGGCTACACACATAATTCGCCCAGTGGTGGTATGTCAAGACAGGTATTCTCGCCTTGCTGCGGTATTTAGCCGCATACTGCAGCGTTGTGTCGCTGATTTTGGTCGGTACGACCAGCTTTGCAGGGTACGTGGAACAGAACTAAAGTTACTGAGAGTTATCAATGGCTGGCCGGTCAGTGAGATTTTGATCCACCCACGGTGTAATCTTTGTTGATATCGGTAAAGCGCCAAGCTTTCGTCCTTGAGCCTATACCCATACGTCCAAACTCTTCTCGAGGAGAATAGATAGACCATCCATTGTTAGTAGGAAAGGGAGGATTAGGTGTATAGAAGAAGGCATATAGCTGTGTAATAGATACTGCAAACAGGAAAGATCAACCACAGCTACTGCGATACAATAAAGCGACATACTTGCGACGGTGAGCTCTTTCACGCTCTCAAAGACATCACAGGCTTCTGATTCCTTCGTGAACGATAGAGTGAAATTCTCAAACGTCCGAGTGTATATCGTTAAGGGACATTGCCCTTGAAGGGACTGAGGTAGGCGTGTAACCGAAGAGATTAACGGATATGGAACCTATACAAAGGAGATGAGATCCCGTTCGTCCGAATAGCAGCGACAACGTACCCACATCTCTTCTGCACTTCCGTCATAGCGGAAGATGAGATGGTGTGCGGTCAAATGCACGGTTCCTCCAGATGTCTTGCCTGCTTTCGTACAACTGACATTCTCCACCTGGACAAGAACGTCTGAGCTCTTGATAGCATCAAGACGAGAACAAATACCTTAGAGACACGTATGGAATCCATAAGCTACAGGCTGATGACTGAAGAGTGCGATATCTCTGCTGCCATACGGTACCACGCCTCCAGTCATTTGTTTTGCTTTATTTGTACTGCTTCCAGATGTGCTAACTCTGGATGTTTTCTTACTGAAGCTGTGGAACGGCTAAGGGCGGCACATTTGCTAAGCTCTCCGAGACCGGCTGATTTATAGTTATTCGTGTGGGCAACATCTATTCTTGTATTGTCGTTGTACCAGTACAACTATGTTTAATATTGCATTCACTTTTTAAAGCAACATCGCGCTGAACGCCCCGGCAATCAATAAACTCGCAACCCCACCAGTGACTCTAATTCCAGCATTTGCCGGGGTAGTTGGCGCAGCACGGGCAGCGCTTTCACTTGGATTATTTTCTACTGTGGGTTGAGCAGAAGGTGCACCGATAGGAGACACTGAGGCGTTGGGGATGGAGGTTACAGAACCACCCGTCGGCGAAGGTGCCCCAATGCCAGTGACAGATGTGACAAAGCCTGAAGCAGACGAAGCCCCGCTTGGGGATCCAGAGGTGTCGGCAGAGTTCTTAGCATTGGCCTGTATATCGAATAAATGCAATCTCTTTAGGACCATGAAGCAGGGTTGTATCTTAACCTCATACCAGGAAAGCATCAAACGTCTTCTCGGGTGTAGGATTGAGTGCAAAAACCATTCCTTGTTGACAATGACTGCACCAGGTAAAATGAATCAGTATCTGGACTCAATACTATTACTTGGTGCTGCTTACACCACAGGTGTTGTCTGGGCACAAAAGAACCACAGCGGTGCAGATGCATTGTCTACTGTGATGCTCCATTGGGGGAATTCCGTTGCATTGGGGGCAATAGCCTGAAAACCAGAGTCTATGCCCATAACTGGGGTAGTCATACGAGTGCATGGATCAGCAAACGTGGATTGCGTGACGGACTGTCATGACGTTAACGCGGTATACTTTCATGTCGATAGTACGTTAGGACTAACATGATTTTTTGCGCGGCTAAGGAAGTGAGATCAAAAATGAGAATAAGGGGGGAGAACTCAAGCAACGTACAACTCGAAGATGACATTGTCACCAACTTGTGCCATGGCGCTGCTAGGGGTGAAAGCGAGCTACGAGGCAGATCATCAAAGACAAGAAGGGGGAGACATACAACAACACTTACACCATCTTGACCAACGAGGACTGTAATATCGGTTGCCCAGGAGGCAAGAGCAGAGGCTAAAGGGAATGCAATAGAGTACAACATAACTTATAGAGAATAACGGATGGGCTGAAGAAGAAAGAAGGAAGGTCGACTTCAGAAATCACAAGTTGAGACTATTGACCATCGAGTTAGCTTTGGTACACAGTATCAAAAAATTCACTCGCCCTGCTCAATCGATGCACGATATGAAAGGAGAGGAAGAAAAGAGCTCTGGCTAGAGCAGATGCCTGTGCTTGCCTTATAACACCGAGCCAAAAATAAAGATGGCATGAGACGGGTTTCCATAGGACTGTGCCTCTAATTTTGGAACGACTCGTTAGCCTGCGAGCATCTCACTTGGGCTTCGATAGACATGGACAACGCATGCTAAGCGTTCGTGGGATTCTGCTCAAACAGCATGGTCGGGGACAAGTTGCAACAACCAGTAATTGCATGATGAGTGCATGATGACCTATAAACGCAAAGCCCATCACTTCGCAAACATCGCCTGGGCAGAGGCAGTGGGTCATTGATTATTTTTAGAAGACAACAGTCGGTTCCTGCTACGGCGAGATAATAGCTGAGAGGAAGGGCATTAAGCAATTAAGTAATAGGGTCCCACGCAAGGCCAAGATCTGCGTCACCAAAAATGTCTCCAGAATTCAAATGCTTTACCAATCAGTCGTCCGCAACGCTTCAAAGTCCTCCAGGATACTCCCGAGTTTGCGGGCATTCCACTCGACGCCACTTCTGCTTCATCAGTATTTCGATGCAGATAAGAAGGTTTGTTCACAGTCGAACCCACATTACTGTTATTGATTTTCGCATATGCAGACTTTCCAAGCGGCAATTCAGGCGAAGGACCGAATCACACTAGTCGACTTTTATGCAGAGTAAGTGACCATGCACAACGACCTCTACTCCTCTCATCACTCCATTGGTCGTTATAGTTGGTGTGGACCATGTCGTCAACTTTCACCAATTTTAACAAAGTTGACGGGAGAAGAGGCCATCAAAACCAGCTCTGGACTCCCTGTTGACTTGGTCACCGTCAATACCGAGGATGCAGACGGCCTCGAGCTTGGACAGCAATACCAAGTAAGTAAAAATAACGTTTCCATTTCGAACACACCTGGTGGCGAAAGGGTGTTCGATTGTTCCTTTCTTTCTTCCATTTTGGTTTGCCGTTCGCCCTGCATGACCTTTTTGCGCCACATCCGTTTGACATGCATTTGGTGGATTCATTGTGATATCTCGTTTTAGGTCCGGGCATTGCCCACTGTTATTGCATTCCGTGACGGCAAAAAAGTGGGCGAGTTTATTGGAGCACTGAGCGAGCCAAGGACAAGGGCATTCATCGACGACCTTTAGAGTACAAGGTTGAACCACGAATAGCATGGCAGGTGCGAACTAGCTCCCTTGTATTAATTCAATCAAGTTGACCAAACAACTATCGACCTACAGCGCAGTGCATGCTCTGCGGCCTTCATCGCTCGGCGAAGGTAATAAGACTCCTGGGCGTAGAGTATCCACTTTGTTGCTGTTGCAAAGAAGCAAGAAGTGCTCACCATCACGGCCTCGGTGTTTAGACTTCACGATTATCACATGCTTACCCCTGAATATATAATCTTTCTTCCAAAGTTCAAAGCATGCCAAGAAATTGCAATGAGACTATCTGTGTTGCCTTGCCTTGTATCAAAGAGAATCAAGCGGGTTCCAGCAAGAACAAAACTGTAAGTAGCGCAACAAAAAAGGAACGGAAATAAAGAAAACAGAAAGCAATGATAGTATGGGCTACACCACCGGGCGATGCCAAGGATAAAGGTAAAGAAGAGCGGAAGCGAACGGAATTTACATAGATATAAGCTGATGGGGAATCGACTGGCAAGGATATACGAAGACCGAGGAGAGGAGAGGAGAGGAGGGGTTAGTGTGTTGTGTAGGTACTACAATGCGCATAGGGGTGAGGGGGAGGACTTGCTGGTGCAATGGGATGTATAGACATGAAATATTGAATCGATGAAAGGCAGGTGAGGATGCAAGGACCCACGAAGACAGAGGGACAAGAAGGAAGCAACGATCCCAGCTTGAAATCTTGGATTTCCTGCTTTTTCAGACCTCTACAAGCTCACATGAGAAAGTATCCAGACTCAGCGACAAGTGCTTGAAAGTACGCTCAAAGCGAGCGGCAGTACGCAAGCAGAGAGGGTAATGCTGTCACTGAACTGAGCAGTTGCACCCGCCGGCACCGGAGTTATTGTATGGATCCTCTGCTTTTCCGACTGGTCCCCATACTGACGGCACCTGGGCGCATACGTGAATTAAGTCCACAGCACCAATAATGAGGAGCGACGAAGAGAGCAAGACAGAAGTGCTCTTACCAGATGATCCTTGGTTGTCCTGCAATATCGTATCAAGCTATAGGGGGGAATAGAATGAGCATCTTGTGCTGACACGGAGGAAACAGCAGAGACGAACCTAGCGCTGGCCTCACTAACTCTCATCCTCGGTCGTGCCAAGTCCTCTCTCAGTCTTTGGTTGTGTTCTATTAACCGACGAAGCTTCAGTTCTGACATGGCCTGGCGGCCGCCCGAACGAGGCGAGTTCACGTTCGACATTGGTTGTTAGGGAGCGGTAGGTGGTGAAAGCCCCTAGGTGTGCAAGATGGCCGAGGAAAGCGAAGTGGAAGTGACCAAGGCTGCACTGAGACCAACGAGCTTCTCTGAAGGGGTTGTGGGAGTTGGTTGGAAACGAGATTGTGAGATTTTCCGGATTGAACTGGGGTAAAAATGATGCGTTAAGGGATGCTTACGAGATTGATGGGTGCCTAGACGAAAGGCTGAGTGTTGGAGGTAGAAGAACGAGGGCTGAAGGGAAAGATGGAGTTGGTGAACGGAGACGAAGGATGTGGGAGGAGGCAGTGATGGTTATATCAAAACGATTTTCACAGTTCTGCTTGTCAAGGGCCTCGTCAGGGCCACTCCTGTGAACATATCCCCAGTTCCGTCTCAGCATCCTTTTAACTCTCCAACGTCTGGATTCAAGTCACACTTCCCATCTCACACGTCTGTGCCGCTCATTAACATATTGTACCGACGGTCGGTCACATTATAATGACTGAGTTGGGCAAATCTCCAGGACATGTACAACGAAGAACTGAAAACATGAAGTCGAATAAAGAGAATGGTAATAATAACATCTGAGATGACATATCAAGCAGATACGAGAAAAACATCCATTCAGCCGCTTCGAAAGTGAAAAAAGGAAGCAAGAAACGACGAGGTAAACGAGTGTGAGGGTCCGGCTGAGATATCAACAAGTTACGGTATAATGCTTGCCTGTCATCAAGTGCTCGAGAGGTCGTCGACAGCACACACACCACCATAATGAAAACCGACTCCATCAATAGACTAGGGTCGTCCTAGGCAAATCTTCCCAAAAGAAATCCAAGCAAATCCCTCGACTGAGACCAATGGTGCCAGGTAACTACATTATAATGCAATTGCAACCTTGTGCCGGTGGCGCATAGGGGTCTTCACTCTTGCTAACTGGTCCCCATACTGAAGGTACCTGGACAACATGAATAAGCCGAACATTGAGCACGCTGGAGGCAAATATTCCCAGGCAAGTTGAAGTCTCGAGATAACACTTACAAGATGATCTTTTGTTGTCTTGCAATACCGAATGAGACTGAACGCAGATTAAGCACGATGACAGCACATAGACAGGGTGGTCGCGCACCTTGCACTAGCCTCACTGACTCGCATCCTAGGTCTCGACAAATCCTCTCTTAGTCGCTGGTTGTGCTCCTGTAGACGTCGGAGCTTGAGCTCGGACATGGATTGCTGGCGGGGAGAACAGGTGAGCTGCTGGAATTAGCATGGACTGTCCATATAACGAGTACCTTGTGTGGACGAGCAGCGTTCATTTTGGGGATGATGTGGGTGTAGGCGAAGACGGGGGTTGGGTTGGGGGTAAGAGGTAGGGTGAAACCACCTGGAGGACTGGAGGAAAAAATGAGAAATAAATAAAGATGCGATCCAGACAGTGCCGGGACGAGGAGAGGAGCAGACCTTTGGACAGGAAATGAGAGTCAGTGGTAATGGAAATGGCTTGACAATTCACTAATCCAATGTTCAGCCTATCATCGGAGTTTGAATTCCTCTCTGATCCTCTCGACATGGCCAGATCCCCTCAGCAACCTCAGCTCCGCAAATCTTCTCCCTATAGGCCGCTTTCTCGCTTTCAAAGGAGTTCACCCAAGTCTGGTCCGCCCGCTCAACGCTGTGCAGCTACTCGTTTCTAATTGCCACCCTTGTAGTCTTGTGGGCGACGAGGAAACCATGGCCCAGCAACATCAAACTCGGAGAACCTAAGCGACGAACTGGAGCCACATGGTCCTCCAATAACATTGCTGACGGCAAGGCGGATGGTCATCCACAGCCCATCATAAGCACAGAACGCAACCACCAGATCGGTTCCTCGATTCTACCTAGGCACGCCATCAACTTTCATGATTATCGAGAGCACCACGGGGCCGATGAAGCCAGAAATGAGCAAGACGATTCTGTATCCCTTGATGACGACAGAGACTTGTTTTATTGGGAAGAAGAGACCACCCTCTTCTCCGATTTGATGGATGAAGTGTTTGTATCTCGGTGTCCCTCCTGCAGTCTCCATACTCAAATTTATCAATCTAGGGTTGAGGACGAAGACGCGAAACTGACTGCCTTGACACTGGATCTTCAAAGGTCGTTCGATATTCATGGTACTGACCTCAAGAAAGAAATAGCGGAAGCGTTTGTCCCCATCGTGAATGGAATCAAAGAGGTATACCGGCGACTCGAGAACGAGGTCGACTACAAGTATGAATCTGCCCTCATTGCTTTTGACAAGACGAGCAAGCAAGCCGAAGTAATGGCCCTTCATGAGCGTGACGAAATTTCAGGCGCATATAGGCAGGGACAGGTTTGCTGCTTACCCTGCGGCTATTGCGTATTTAATGTGCTCCTGACGTTGATCCAAGAACAAGCTTAAATCCTTAATGGTTGAACTCGAAGAAACCTACGCGAACCGTGACCAGCTATGGTCCGAGTATGAGACCAGTCTAACGGGAATCGGTATTTGTTCAATCGCCTGTGGCGTCTATGCCCTCTGTCACCCTTATATTAACCTGTCAAAAGCCAACCCAATGTTGGAAATCCTTCGAGAGCTCCCGGCGACTATTGAAGGGTCTATAACGAACATGGAACGCCAATGCCGACAATTGGAAAAGGAAGACGCCAACACTGCAGCTGAAAAGAAACTGAAGGCCCTGCTCGCTCGTGCATGATTCTTCAATGACTCAACTGGCTATGCCAACAGCAACTCTACGAATACCTGTGCTCGGCTTGTGCTTTATGAACCATTCTCGCCTGACTTGAAGCGTATGCCTATCGTGTAATTTCGTGTAGATTGCTGGAAATATGACGTTGTCAATCTCATTTGGGGCCTTGCAAGCATCTCGGCCGAGAGACCACTCAACCTGACTGACCTGACGTGAGGATTGAAGGGAACGTGGCTGTTCGACGCCCAACCCTCGGTTGAGATAGGTTTAGAGTTTTAGCCTCGCTCGTTGGATAATCTGAAGCCACCCATGCTGCGTTGTGATGAATCCAGACCTCTGTCTGCTGGCTTCTGGTCGAACGAGACCGGAATTATACACGGCGTTGACGATGATTCAGCTGACCAATGACCGGGACATATGAGCCGACACGCTTCGCATCCTGCAGGGCAAGGCTCAAAGAGATGTGAATCCCTACACGCAGCCCTCACGTCCACCGCGCTGCTCCCGTCACCCACGCTGCTCCCTTTAACTGCACCATCGCCTCCTGCTTCCTCTCTTCTCATCTCTCCGATTGCCCTCTTACTGGGCTCCCAAGAACTCGACACTCAGGAGGCAACAGGCGGCGACACAGGAGAATCAGGCACCACGCGAGCTTCGCGTGCTCATCCATCCTCCGACCACCTTGACCACCTCCAAATGATTGCGCGCAGTGATATACTCGCTGCTTTGGCCCAGAGCCCATCCTTTGGAGAGAGATTAGCTCTTTCACTAGGATTGGCCAAACTACCAGAGCACTTCCCCACCCTTGTCCTTTCTTTCCTCTTCTTCACGGCTATCCACCTTGTCGTTGCGCCCTATCTAAGCAGAAAATGGTTCCCAGTTGCTTATGGTGAGAAGTTGCGATCTAGGTTGGCCAAGAACAACTGGTGAGTGTCACGCGCCATTAATTGTACTGGATTGACGCGTAAAAAGGGCTATCCACATCGTATCTCAAGTGCACACTGTGATTGTTGTACCGCTCGCATTGTGGAATATCTACAAAGAGCCTAGCGGATACATCGATAATCAGGAAAAAGCGTTTGGATGGACCGATAGTGCCGGTTTTCTGCATGCCATAGCCTGCGGGTGCGTCCCCAAATATTAACGCAATGCCAAGTTATTGACATAGATCGAGTTAGTTACTTCCTTTGGGATGCCCTGGATGCTGTCATCAACTTCATCGACCTCGGTTTTGTCGCGCATGGTATGCGAAACCTGTTTGGTTCCCTTGCACCATTGAGGTACCAACACCGCCCGATTTACTAGGCATCTCGTGCCTCACCATCTATCTGCTATCTTTTGTACGCATTTCCTTCCGCTAAGAAATACCTCATATAAATTGCCAACAGCGACCCTTCATTGCTTACTATGGTCGTCGCTGTCTACTCTGGGAGACGTAAGTCCGCGTGTAGTCCGATTGCATCTCCTACAACTCAAACTACTCCTAGGAGCACCTTCTTCCTTAATATCCATTGGTGAGTTGCTTAACCAGGAACGCTTACACGTGCTTGCTGATATTCACATGCATTAGGTTCCTAGATAAAACTGGACGAACGGGGACTACATTCCAGCTCGTCAACGGAATCGCATTGCTGGCGTCGTTCTTTGGCGTACGCATTGTGTATGGTGGAATAACGGTAAGTGTTTTCATTGTGTTGCATCTATACACAAGACTCGAGTCTGCTTCAGAGCTATTATTTTTATCATACGCTGAGGGAGGTACACGAAACTGTCCCTTTGTCTTATACCCTCATATATGGGCTTGGAAACCTATTGCTGCAAAGCCTTAATTGGTTCTGGTACGTAATCAGATTGCCACCTTATCACGTTCTCTAAAGCAATTCGCGGGCACATTCAAAAGGTTTATGAAGATGATCACTGCCCTGCGCAAACGCTTCCAACCCAAAGTAGAAGAGTTGCAACCCCTCCTTCAGGCACCAATTCAAAACGGGATTCATCCTAACTGAAATTGTATAGGTTGAATTGTAACGGCCTATGCTATGCATAATACTCTTGGAACGTTAGATACTGACTCTTTTCTCTGAATTAGACTAGTGTACTGCTTCCTCGCAGCTGTCGTCATTTTGCTGTGTTGCCTGTGTTGTGCAATGTATTCGTTGTAATGCAATTTGGTTGCTCTCAAGCCAGGTTTCTAGTGACTTGAACTCTTCTACCTTGGTATTGTTCACGATCTCTCTCGATCCCCGTACAAGAGCTACAATGGGACATAACCTTCGCAGACGCCTGTAGTCAATTGCCGTCGGATCTTGTTGGCCAACTCGATGCTGTCATCAACACATTCCCGTTTGTTGATGGTATACATGTTCTAAATAGAGGCTATCAGGTTTTTACATCATCCCCTATTCTGGATGGGACCGGATGCTTTTCATAGAGGGGTCCTCCATCAAAGCATGCTGAAGTGGATTGTCCGAGTCAGAAATGTAAATTAGAGATTAGACCTCGAGGCTCTAAAATGCCCAAGAGAATACTCGAAAAATTCATGTAAATCTGCCACTCACCCGACCTATGGACCATGCAGAGCTTGCTTGGTGGAGCACCGCTTACTTTAATGCAGCCACTCCACACAAGGCGATGGCTTCGAAGAGGGTCGGATTTTGGAACAACACATGAGCATGATGCTGAGTAGTTTTGACTGTCTCACAGATATAATAGTGCACTGAGAGAGTATTCTTGCTTGTCATACACCTCTTGCTTCGGAACATCACGAAAGGCCCAATTAAATGAAGCTTCGATTCCCAGCCAAGGAGTCAGCTGAGATTAATAGACGTGCAAGGTTCATGCATTGCTTCACCTATGCATTAGCATGCACTGGCAGGTGTGATAGTATTCATGTGATCATTTGTCCTTGTTTTCTATTATTCACGCCTTGATGCGCCGGGGGCCAGTGTTTTCACCATCCGACAGCACGTCTCGATGTCACACATGTTTTCATCCACCAGGACAATAAATTCGTGTAACACACGATGGTAATTGTCTCTATCGATCCGAGAAACCCCCAAGGTTGATGGTGGACATGCATTCAGTATGTCATAATGCAAACGCATCAACGACCTGTCAAGTGTAGGAACGCTGTAAATTTGAGTCGCTGCATCAAGCCATAAGAGACAGGTACACACTGGCATCGGGCGTTGGTTTCTGCTATCCCCCATTTGTCGCAAACCCCGGTAACGGGCATTATGAGTACCTACCTTTCGTGGTAGTGCTTGTCCTTAAATTTATCACTGAGCAGGATGCACTGTGTGAGCAGTGCCCGACACCATGCTGAGAATTACTAGAAGGGTGTGCAACCCCTGATCTTACAGATAGATCGGTGTGGTACCCTCGCGACATCATCATCGACAGGTGATAACGCCGTTCGGTCCCAGACCTCTCCCGTTTATACCGATGCCGTACCGATGTTCACGTCCTACTAAAATCAGGTCTTCTGGTCTCCTGGGACCTTGAACAACTTGTGAGCTACATTGTGTTATCCAATCACACTGAGCCTCAGGGCTGATTGATGCTAGGAAAGTCACAGTCTGGTGTCAGGGGCACCCCCACTAGGCTTATATGCGCCTCTTGTAAATCTCCCACTTGGTCGAGTAATGACCTAAGATAAGGACTAAATTTTTAATACTATCTTCCTGTGCTAATCAAGAAATAACTAAACCTATTGCACGATAGCCCTGCCAACTGAAACGTTGGCGCCCTCCACCATCACACGCCAACCTGAGTCTTTAGACAAACTCGTTCTGTCCCTCTGAGTACCGTCACGCCGCAGCTGGCTCCACAAGATTCTGTTGTCGTAATAATGCTTTCGCTTATATCTCATTTCTAATTTCATCGCAAGACTAATGAAACTTGATCACGCATTCAAAATCCAGCACAGTCGGATGCCCGGCTGGCCAGAAAGACTGTCGTGAACCCAGTCCTGAAGGCCTGACAGATTGGACCAAAGGTCATCGACCGTCGATATCCGACTCTTGATCATCACGCATCGTTATTCAGCGGTAGGTGGATGACAATTGTCCTTCCTCTTGTTGGGGTCATCGGGCAATACTCAAAAATACCAAGACATAGCCTCAGGAAATTGTGTCGAGGACTTTATTCTTTCTTTATTCGTGGTCTTACTTTTTCTTTTATCTCGTTTGTTGTCTTTTGGTGCTATTATAAATGGGTTTATTTGATTGAGAGATCTATACCCTAGAACGTGGCGATGCAATTACAAATGCATGTGTATATTAAAGCGAGGCCGGAAAGCGAGAGGGTCTGCAGGCTAAGAAAGCCAATCCCACTCCATACTAACAGAGCGCAAAGCGCATGAAAAATAGAGTAGTCACAATCACTATCGTTGTTCCAAGGACTGGGTGTCGAATGCTAGATCGTTTGCCTGCCCGGTTCTTAAATGTCCTCCGTTGGCTGATAATTGTACACACGCCTTTGTCACCATCATCAGGATAGGGCAGATATGCAAACTGGTAGACATCGTACATAATACTTTCGGACTTGGATCCCGACTCTTGCTAGCGTGACAATACACGAAATCATTTTCCACTGATGGATTTTACTGCCTGACCACCTGAGGCAGGCGATGGTACTCCGCTTACACACTTCATAACGTTTATAGTCAATAAGCTAGTTGGTACATGCACATAGGGATCACGGGAATTCCAAGAATGCCATAAGCGGCTTGTGTACAGTACGCACGGTGCGTTAAAAACCTTAACCAGAGGAGAGTTGCAGTGATGATGAGTACTTAAAGGGGGACAGTAGCATGCAGCGGGCTGACATTATGGGTGCTGTTTCTGGGCATCGGTGAATTCACGGCAATTGAAGGTTTTGGTGGCACGCGCTTTTGGATTTTTAGTTACGCAAGCACGCAGGTGTTACATTGTGTAAGAGCCACGAAATTGCTGTGATGTATGTGACCCGCTCTGACACCGAAGCGGATTGGAGGTCCAGAAACGACCCCATCGGCAGCCTAGGTCGTTACATCGATTATGCTGTCTCAGTTTTGCGGTCTTGTTCACCCCTTGAGTGGTGGATGACGACAAATCGCGTCTTCGCCAGTTGTACAAGCCGTGGGAGCTCCATTGACGACATCCTCAGGTAAGGAGTGATCGACTGAATACTTGCGCGATCATCTCTGGAGGGCGTAATTCGGAACAGCAATCGGACCTACGGAGGGACTGGGGTAGTTTCTAGACCGGTGAGCCTCAAAAAGGACTCCCATGCGAAGTTATAACCGGAAGTGGGCAGAGAGTACCGCTGTGGACTCGAATGCAGCCTCAAGAATGCTCATGGCAAGAACCAGAACTTGGACTGGGAGGGTTCCTTGATGGATTGACACCGAAGAACGTTCCGGAACTGGATCGAGGTTTAAGAACTGGCACAACAACCCAGTTCACACAATCACAGAAGGTGTGACAGCACACCCAAAATCATCCTGTCGTTCTGTGACTCGCACCTTTGGTATGAGTGATGATGAGCAAGATGCTGAAGAGGCATTGGTATGGCAACGGGCCACAACGGCTTAGGGTCCAACACCCTGCTTTGCAGACACGGAAGTTGAGGTACGATGCACGATGGAGCGGCAGCGCCCGAAAAAGGAGTAAGACCCCAGAGGACAGAAGTCATAAACGCCATTTTAACCCGTCGCTCGGAAAAACGATTCGAGGTAGGCGGCGATCACAAAGGGGATGGCAGGACAGGGGCAAACGAGATTATCTAAACTCCAAAAGGATACAGCGCAACGGTGGCCGCTCCTCTTGAAGAGGTGCAAGAGCCGAATGGTCTTTGGGGAGAGAGGAGCAGGACTTGGACGGGAACGTGGCAGGCGTTGCGCCACGTTTGAGCCAATAGAGCCTGTCACCTGACAAGCTTCCGACGACGAAAGAGGGGTAGACCGTAAAATACAAAAATGTAAAGCTGAAGATGCAAGGCAAACGTGTGATGGCGCACGCTCAGGCCTGTGCTTGTATCACGAAAGCGAGTACATTGGCCAAGGGACAAGACCCACAACGGAGGAAGCAGGTTCTCTGGCCTTTGCACTGCAAAGGAAAGTGCAGGAACCTGTTCGTACGTCGAGGATAAAGCAGCATCGCAAGGCAGATCTGCTTGGGTCCTCGGCGGAGGCCCTGGTCACTCGGCGTTTCACAATCGGAGCGAGCGGTCACAGGCCCCAGTCACAGATTATTATAATTTGTTACACGTGATTTAGAGCTAATTTCCAGATTGAGTCACTTCATTTAGAAAACGTTTTTCGATGCAAATGTTGCGACTGCCTCCTCTCCTCTTCCTATAAAAGCCAACCCCAGTCGTTTTGTTCATGCCCCCGACCCCCCTTCCCTCTGTCCCTGCCTTGTAGTCCTCAACCATGTTTGAGGAAGTCTGTCTCGTCTGCGGCAAGCATCTCAAAGACGACGGGTATGTCCTTCCACCGCCGCCGTCCCCGACAGCAGAGTAACCCCACTGTCCGTCCACTGCAGCCGTGCATACTGCAGTGATGGCTGCGAGAACCTCGATTTCACTTCACCCTCAATAAGCTCCACAAGTAGCGCTCTCTCGTCCCCTCACACCAGTTACGCCTTTGGTGGCGACGTTCCAGCCTTACTGCCATCCACCCTCGGCCCAGCCCTCACAAAAAGTCGAAACCGCCACTCAATGTCCTCCTCTTCAAGTTCCTCCGTTTCCCTATCCCTCGCCACAGACCTCGACGAAAACGATCCCCATCCTAGTATCATTGGCGAGCGCAGCCCAGACTCACATGAATTTGCTTATGATGCTGCCTCAAAATCATCTGGCCATTCATCACAGAGCTCCCCATTCCTGTACTATGCTCGCCAGCCATCTGGCGTTAACAACCGCTACACCGTCCCTCACCTACACAAACGCCAACCCTCCACCGGTTCCTTTCCCCAAGCACTGCGCGGGATGGCTAAGAGTGCCCCCAGCTCATCTTCCTCCACTACTGGAGATGAAAACTACTCGGACGCAGGGACTTCACAACACATAGACCAAGTCGATCAGGAAGTCGCTACATCGGAGGTGTTGGACCATAATCAAGGTCCGCCCACGTCAAAACGCAATCGCAACAGGACCAGTCTACCAGCGTACTTCTCCTTGCTTCAAGTATCGAGCCCAAAAGATGGGCGCAGGTCGCCAGTCTCGTCGTCGTCTGGTCACACAATCGCACGCATATCACCTCCCACACCAAAACTATCCCTTAAGGGTCTGGCCGCACATTATTCCTCTCCATCTCAGACAGAAAACCACAATGCCTCACAAGCAACTCCAAAAGGGCGGGGGAGAACGACCCGAGACTCACGAATCAGTTTTCATTCTAGTCGATCATCTTCAAGCTCGCGGTCTCGATCTGGTGTGCGAGCTGGTCGAACTGAACCACGTTTCGGTTTGCGTGTAGATGGCGGTGGCATCATCGACCGCGTCATGGGTTGGACGACCCTTTCCACTATGCGTCGTGGCGGTTCGCCCTCGCAGAGGCAATGCCAACAGCCGGGTCCCGTTGAAGAAACCTCCCACATACCAGTCTCCAAGCGATCGCAGAGCTCTGGACACCAGCACCCCACCGACGTCAGACCTCGTGGGCGCTTGAGGGTGGAAGATTTGGATGGTCTAGGTGGAACAACAGTAGCCCCTGGGTACGGGCACGGCCGCAGCGGCCTGCTAGACCGAGAACGTTCGACACAAAACGGGCAACGAATGCAATACTTTTAGACCATCATCGCCTCTACCGCCACCCTTTGATAGTTCCTTTTCAGTCGTCAAAAGTCCGCCTTGTGGGCAAAAGGAGGCGCACACCTCCCCGTCTCTCCAATTCAAAACTTTTCTGCTTTGTCACGCATATACTAAACCACCTAAATGTCATGCTCTCGGAATCGCGCTTTCGTACTTCCTTCCGCTTTGTCCTGGTCCTCAGTCCTCTTCAACAGATTCATCATATCTCGACCCTACATCCCTCGATAAGGCTTTCAACACTAATATCCGTGGCCCTCTCACCCCTCAATTCATTGTTCAAAATCATTGTCACCGGAGACATGTTCTTGTTTCATTCTTGCGCATACGTTCATCCTTTGTTCGACTGTTCATGTTTCCACCCTACAATAAAAACGGACACGGCATTTACCATTCAATTCAACGAGTTGAAAGTACCATCCAACACTTATCTAATCCATCTGAAAAATCTTCCATTGGTCATTGATCCTTGCATTACATGTCATTTGCATTGCATTTCCTACTTTTCCCGTTCTGATACCTTTTTATGCGTGCTAGTATGGATAGATATACCGCAGTCGCCCAGAGAAAATACATTCTCGACAGCCTTTTTGCTGATTGTACTTGTCAGGAACGCTGCGCATGCGGCTCAAGTGTGTGAGGAGTTGACCTTGATAGGGTTTGCATCAGATGACCCCGTTGGTTTCTCCATTACACTGGCGAGCGGATGAATGCCGTAGCGAGTGATATTTCAGCAAGCAAGTACCTGATGCACGATAGCAGGTATTGCGAAGGATATGATGTGCCGCCACGGGGCTTCAACGAGGCATCTCGGGCAGTATTTTTTTCTCTCGAATTTCCAACTGCACTGCGATGGGCCAGGATATTATACGAGACTTTCTCCGGTGCGACCGTGAGGTAAATCGCAGCAAGACCTGCCTTTTGGGGAGTTACGTAGCCGATGGCAGGTGCGCTCAGAAGCCCCAGGATGGGGCTTTCTTCTGCGCACGTCCTGTGACTGATGGATAGGAAGCAAGAGTGAAATACAGGGACTGAGGGCCGCAAGCGAGGCAATGGAGTGGATATGGATGATAGAGGTTACTATATCTGGGACGATTCGTGCGAATGAGCACGCGAGGCCGAGGGGAGAGGACGCGGAGGAGTTGCCCTGGATGGTGGTGAATGCAGGTTTATTCAGCTCTACCCACATTGTGAACCAGTCAAGTGCAAGCACCGTCTCTGCAGCCATTCTCCTCCTCCTCCTTCTCAGAACTAGCTACAAACCGCATCCTCAGTCGCCTGCTCGTCGTCTCAAACAATCAGCAACTGTCACAATTGAGTCTCATACCCACTCGAACCCTACGCGGGATTCGCTTCCCCCTTCCGCTGCCAGTTCTTGGGAACCCGCGCCTTCTGCTAGCGGAGGTCATTTCGCAGCATCTTCTCAATCTTCACCTCCAACTGCCACCACTTCCATCCCCGAAAGTCTCCACCGTCTCATCCCTGCAACCCGTACAAGATCAGAGCTCGACCAGTCCGCTTCGCCCGATTCCTCAGCTCCTGCCTCTCTCACTGGTGATTCCCTCTCATTCACCCATGCTTCCCGGTATGCTGATTACCCATTCTGTTTCCTTTACTTGCCTCGTGTGTCCTGGTCCTCCCATTCCCCGCGGCAGACACCGAACACGCCAGAGCCCGCAAGCGTCAAAGGATCGACAGCCCACTACCTCCTGCAGACGTCTTTCTCCCAGCAATCGATCTGAGCCTACAGACCACCGCCAATCCCTTAACTGGTATGAGAGTTTCCGATTCAAATCCCTATCACTCCAAGTTATCTCCATCTCCTCCCGGCATGTCCTCTTCGCTCGCAAACTCGTCGTCATCATCCTCCGTCTCTCTCAGCGTCCCAGGCCCCTCAAACGGCCACCAATACGCCAATGGTTTCTCTTCATCCGTCACGACCAACGGGTCAACATCGCACAATGGCACTGTAGCGGGAAATGGCATCCAGAAACATGCGCGATCCATTGCCAAAGTAAATCTGCCTGGGACGATGTTGTACGAGGATTCGTACGTGGACCGAGAAGAGTTTGTCAGATTGGTAATACAGAGCCTGCGGGATGTGGGTTATATGTACGTCTACCTCCACTTAATCTGCTATCTTGCCGGTTGTTCACATATCGCGGTTATTTCTTGGTATAAGCGAATCTGCTGCTACGTTGGAGGCCGAATCTGGATATATGATGGAGGCGCCGGAGGTATCAGAATTTAGACAATACATCTTGGACGGTCTGTGGCCGAAAGCTGAGACGGCGTTGATGCGCATGGGTGTTAGGGATGATCAGGCACTATGGGTACTTATCTCCTTCCAGTCGTCGACGCACCTAATTAATGCTGACGATATCGATGCAGGAAGCTAGGTTTCTTCTTAGTCGACAGAAATATCTTGAACACTTGGAGGCCAGACGAATAGCAGATGCCCTGCAAGTGCTACGGACTGAGTTGGCCCCACTCGACGTAGATCCGGATCAGCTGCACACGCTATCAAGGTATGGTACAGTAGCATTAAGGTTATTGCCATCCATAACATGGAATGGACAGCTTGATATTATGTCCTGAACCAGAGGACCTGCGATCCAGAGCTGGATGGGATGGTGCATCTGGAACCTCACGAACACAACTTTTGAACAGCCTTCAACGTGCGTCCGTTGGTCTATCGCTGAATAACGCTCTAACGTGGTTTGAAATAGGATATATATCTTCATCTGTAATGATACCCCAACGACGCTTCTCAACATTACTTCATCAAGCACGATTATATCAACGACAACGATGTATATACCACAACTCAGCATCGAACGCATTTTCACTATATACCGATCACCAATGTAGCGAGAACGAGTTCCCGAGATTCACAACCACTATACTGGAGGTACATGGTGACGAGGTCTGGAATATGGAGTGGAGCCATGATGGGCGATTCTTGGCGAGCGCGAGTAAAGACAAGACGGCTATCATATGGCGCCTTGGGGTACCTTTGTTATTGTTTAATGCCCTAGCTTTCCGCTCATGCCTCTTTTAGTCCGACTCGGATGAATCATTGCAGGAGTGGTCGACTTACCACATACTACGAGAACATGAATACCCCGTTGGATGCTTAGCGTGGTCAATAGATGACCAAACGCTTCTCACTACAGCGGAGAATAAGATCCACATGTGGAATACAAATGTATTGCTCATATATCTGTTCGCCTTTGCTCCACTTACATGGCCATTAGGCCGGTATTTGCACCCGGAAGCTTGAGCGGCATACAGAGCCTGTAACGGCCCTTGCCTGGCTACCGGATGGCTCGGGTTTCCTGTCAGGAGGATTAGACCGTCAGATATTCCATTGGGCGCGTACACTCACCAACTCTTGTCATTGATAACGATCCTGACTACTGGTCCTTGTAGGATGCAGAAGGGAATCTTCAGGATTCATGGGGCCCGACGGCAATTCGGATAACAGACTTAGCCGTTGCTTCAGATCTCTCACGTCTAGTAACAATAGGAATGCATCAACTACCGCCCCTAGGACCGGTTAACGATGCTACTAATGGGCGAGGCAGTCAAGCCGGAGATGGTCAGGCTGGCGGTAATGGCCCTGCCGTTCCTGGTTCCAAACAGACGGAGAATAGACTCATTGTTTATAATTTGGCGACAAAGCAACCAGAATTGTACGCAACTGCCCTCGGGCGACTATGAGTTCCCCTCCTTTGTTTCCATCGCTCTTGCTTTTTGAGGCAGGAATCTGACGTGCCTTTCTAACAGATCCATTCACCTGGACGGTGAACTGACAAGTGTCAAGGTATCCCGGGATTCAAGATATGCACTCATTAACCATGCACCAGACGTGAGAATACCTTAGCTCCGCAATATTGCTGTTCTCACTGTCTGAGCTTTTCTAGGAGGTCCAAATGCGGGACCTGAATAATGGGCGCCTAGTGCGCAAGTTCACGGGCCAGAAACAGGGTAGACACGTCATCAGAAGCTGTTTCGGGGGCATCGATGGTAATTTTGTCGTCAGTGGAAGCGAAGGCAAGTCATCATCGTACTGCTTAGTTCCAATCTTGGCTAATATGAATGCTTATTAACTTTTGTCCACTATTCCTTTCTTGCAATCCCTCGGAAATAGATGGGAAAGTCTACGTCTGGCACTTGGACACTGGCACGCTTTTGGAAGTGCTTTCTGGCCATGGTGAAGGCAGCGTCAATTCGGTCGCGTGGAACCCAAAGAACGAGCGAATGTTCGCTTCATGCTCAGACGACAAAACCATCCGGATATGGGAGGCGCCTTTACCAGATATGGACATTGATCCAACCCCTTTAACAGCACCACTGGGTAATAGTAGTAAAGGAAAGGGCAAAATACGACAGCACCGCGACGGGGATGGCATGGAATTCGCCTTGGAATCAAACCCTTCAAATATGTGAGGAATGGGTTCCTTTATTGACTCGGCGCCCTTCTGCTCTGTTGTCCTGGATGGATTCCCTTTAATCACCCCTGCATCGTTTTTCGTTCCACTGTCGCCACAGGTCCCACAAAGAAGGTTGCCTTGCAACTCGCATGATCACTGCATTCACGCTTCTAACACACCAATTCCCTCATTATCTTACATCCCGCCAATTCGTGATTGTGGTAGCCCTGTTGTATTGTGTTTTCGTGATCCCTCTCCTGCTTTTTCGGCATTGCATCACATATTTGATTCAAGCGCTTTCAACGCATCACCATTGCACTCACAAACACCGAAACGAACCTATTAGCTCTCCTACTCAATGGCACATTTAGTTATTCTCTATAACTTACTGCCCTGCGTACATTGATGCACTTTCAGTATAGTTATCGCAACCCCTTATCCAACTGATGTATGAATTGGAAGGTGGTGCTTTGTGGGCCTTGGTTCATGGTCCCTTCTCTACCTACCCATCCGCAGTTGATCCTACCAATTTTGCATAGCGATCGTCGTCTCGCCTCGAAGTCGTGGACATGCTTCTTCTTCTATCCAATAGAATTTCCTGTACGCATGGGTTTCTATCATCACTCGTAAATGGCATTCCCGAATTTCTTTCGTTGCTGTTGGTGAATATTTCGGCCGATTTTGGGTATATTTTTGCGTCTAATTGCAATCGCGTCGAAAAGGGTGAACTCCGCCGATATATGGATCAATCCTGGCGGCCGCAATTCTCCAGAATTATGGTGACAGCCAGTGTCGTAGCAGCGTATGGAGGAAAGGAATTTCACAGACTTTCTATGCTGTGAGATCATCCTGCCAGCGGAATATGCCGTGATAGAAGAAACAACTCGGTAATCTCCATTGCTGCGCTGTTTTCCGAATGGCAGATAGGGAGATCGCCGCTTGGAGACCTCGAAGGGGTTTTTTCGAGGTTACGGTGACGATGTCCTTGTCTTGGTTCCTTCTAAGCCCCAAAAGGCTCGAGTAGAAGTTTGTTTGATAACCTGGAAATCTCGGATATGGCATCAAGCCCAGCAAGCCCGATGGAAGTTCCCTCAGGTAACGCGAGGTCTTGCATGGCCTTGATGACGACAAACGCGCACCACGAGCTAGTGGCGTCTCAGGGCTGGACAAACCAACGAACTCGCAAAATTGCTGTACATTGCACATGACCTTGTAAAGTTTGTTCAATCCTGGTGCAATGCTTATGGCAAAAATCCCAATGTCGAAACGGAAAGCATCATTGCATATTTAAATTTTACCTTCACAGCTTCAGGATTACTCCAAGGTGTGTGAGAAACCCTCGAAAAATTGAGCTAAGATGGGCCATATATAGCCGAGTGAACTGTGGTTCGGTCTGATGACATGATAGCAATCCTATGCGCATGCCTTGGTGTGTGGCATTCTGATTGCGATTATCACGGTTCTAGAGTCTGGACGCTGTACGAGGCGGCCGAAGAGGTAGTAAGGCCATAATGTGCCCTATTAAGCATAGTGTCAACCCGCGCTCATAAGGAAAATGGGGTAAATGCTGGAGCTGCAACTATACAACTCGACTGATACTCTTCTCGCGGAAAGCAAGTACACGGGCGCCGCTCCGAAGTCATGGCGTATTAACGGCATGGTCTCGTTCCATTTGGGTACAGGACCGAAGAGAAATTTCCCGTACATGCTGCGTCGTGGCGATTGGGGTGGGAGTGTTGGCTCGACGAACAGGTTAGCCGGCCACCTAAGAAAATCTGGGTCGGTACGTCAGGTATTCAGTTCGACCGCTAAGAAGCAGAACAATTGTACGGCGTTGGCCATTGATGGCAGGATTTGTTCTCTGTATTACATCACAGTTAGGGCATGTACCAAGCAGATCTGCGGGTCTAACTCACGGGAAGCCATATAGAACAGGTAAAATCACGGAATAGCAGCGCAACGCAGGCGATCCCTGCTCTACGGGAAGATACAGGGTATTGCAGAGAGTGGAATGCTGATGACTACAATAATAGGTGCGAATATGGTGACCATGAATGCATTAGTCTAATGTACATTGCTTGAGCCGGGAGTATATAATAATAAGCCTCAAGATACAGATGGATTGAGGTGTAAGTATGTCAAGCAGGGGATACCCGATTGATTAGAATCACAGGAGGCTAGTCTCCAAGTTGGTAGTCGTTAGGGTTGGTATCATTGAGTGTGCTATGTAGGACGCTGCGAATATGCCCGATGCTTAGGGACGAACATGGATGCCATTGGGTCCTTCTTCTTGGTAAGCCGTGGTTCGACGGAGTTTGGGGGTGCGGAAGACGATGACGGGGGCTCAACTCTGCTGTTAGTCACCGCAGCACCAACCGAGCGCAGGCCAGGGTCGGAGCTCTGGTTGGGTTTGGGTGCAGGGGGTGTGAGGGCTTTCACATGTTGAGCGGAATTTTGGGGCTTCGTTAAGAGTGAAACTTGGGCCGTTGCAGAGGAAGGTCGATGCGCTATCGAATTTGCAGTCATCCGATTCGGCTGGTTAGGTGCTGGAGATGGTGGGGGAGGTAGTGTAGGTCCCGACGGGTTGGAAAGCACGCGAAAGGTCTTGCCAGTTGGCATTGGCGGAATTATACGGGCTTGGTACATGGCCTTTTGTATTTTATGTGTCTCATTCTTGGTCTTCTGGAATAGTGTCCTAGGTTGTGATGGTGCACCCCCTGGGAGTAGCGAATGAGTTCGGGGTAACGCAAAGATCAAGAAAGTCTCCTTACATCCAGTACGAACACGTTTAGGCGGCGGTACGCGATCGGTCAGCTTGACCTCACGCCCCTTCTTATACGCCTCCGCCTCTTGTCTTTGGGAGCGCAGTTTGGAGCTTACCTCCTTGAGGCGCCTGTCTTCTGCTTCATGAAATGACTTAGCAGAAGTGAGTAGAAGCAATCAAAGGAAAGAGAGAAACTGACAAAATATTGGTCTCGCCATAGTTCTGGTTCCTCTATTTGGGTGGCAAGATAGCGTTCTACGGCCGTCGGATATTTTCTTTGACACAATTCCTTCCATATCGCTGTAAATGTGTTCGATCAGTGTCCTTTCGTGACGGTCAAAGTATTGCCGGATGTTGTACCAGGTGTGTCCTTGGCAAGATGCTGTTGGCAAGTGCGTGAGTTATGTGGAAATGAGGCAAGGGCTTATTAGGAACACATACCGGAGAAGCGTTCTCTAATCGGGATAGTTGTTCAGCACTGCAGCGCTCAAGAATGGGTTTGACGAGTTTGAAAGTAAGCTCATCACCAAAACCACTTATTGCTGAGATGGTGAATGAGCTGAATCCCGATGGATCTCAGCGTGAAGGAGCTTACAATCGATATGAGCGGTGGCGACTGAGCCGGCCAATGACGTGCACGTTAGTCATGCCACACAAGACAAAGGGGCCAAGTACCTCGCTGGCAAAGCTGGGTCAACGTCGGCATTCGACGCGTCGTCGACAACAGCTGCTCGGACTCTGTAGACATGAGCAGAAGGGTGGGGAGGGAGAGCCTGAGGGGAGGGCCAATAAGCGTTGAGATTGCGGTTGTAGCCACGTTGTCAGAGGGCCGCCACAGTCAAGCCGAATCAAGCACTGCATGCTATTGATACAGCTAATCCCCTTGGCCCCCTTTCTTGATTCCACCTTCTTGGGCTCTTCCTTCCCCTGGCAATCCCGAAATACCTTCGCATCGAGTTTATCCAATAGCCGTCGATTTGATGGGGAATATCTCTCCCATGGTGCTGATCAAACTGTATCCCACTTACTCAACAGCTTCAACACACAAAATCGCAGGATGAAAGCTGCCCTGCATGCCCTTGTATTTTTCATCTGAGCCGTTATCACGTTGCCAATCCTTCAGGATCATTCCTATTTCTCTTATCCAAGGTGGCGTCTTTCCGTCCTTTTATGTATCGCTCTTTTGAGTTCACGCACGGAGATGTGTCTGTTCAGCCACGCTCGCCAAAATAACATCAGTAGAGGGTTTGTACCGAGTTTCCGGTTGATTTAGTCATCGAGGGTTTGGCCCGTTATGGATGCGCTTCTTCATACGGGTCAACTGCGATTTCAACTGGCTTCAACTAGCGAGATTGGTTGCTCGATTTTTAGATCTGACGTGCATCATTCCCAACTGGCCCTCCCACTCCCAATTCGTGGCACGGATTCTTTTGCTAGTTCCTCTTGTCTCCGGGATTCTTTCGAGTGCACGGAGCGTACCAGATCCTCGTCATGGTGCCCCCCCATGATTTTTGCGGGTGATACCCACCCGTCCAACCAGGTTACTGTTTCCCCGTTTCAATTAATACCTGGCCCCTCACGGAAACCTTCTCGTATCCTCTCACGTACATGTCCACCATGCGCCTCCGCGCTGATTTATAAAGACCCAACCTAGTCATCTGGAGAGTTTCACCTTACTTCTCTCACTCTCGTCCCCGGTTTCCCTTCTCTCCCTAAAATGCAGCAGGCAACGCACCCACGCCTACACGTCAGAGATGCTCATGATGCACACACTATATTTGAGGCTGTCCGCCAGGGTTTCCTTCAGCCAGTATCTCGTCGTCTGAACGAGATGGAACGCGCCTTGTACGTTCGTTCGGGCGCCATATTTGTCTGGGCCGAATGCGAGGACGATGCTGGCCTTAAGCGTTGGACAGGTCGGTAACCTTTGACGCTTGTGCTCCCTAATTAGGCTGACTTCGCGTTAATCTCCAGATGGTCGTGTCTGGGGTCAAAGCCGCATGCGAGAAGTACTACATTTGTCAAGACATTAGGTGCCATCAAACTGACATGTTACGGACATAGCCGTACTTATTCTACGACGAAAAGTTGCCATATGATCTCGCCCAGGCAGCCAACGAACAAGCCGCACGGTAGGTCAAATTTACCCCTCCCCCTCCCCCCGAATTATCTCTCAGCACTCACTATCTTTGCCAAGGAAAACCCCAACTTTCCGATTTGTCGACGGAGTAGCCCGACCTGGGCCAACATCATCTGCGTTTTCGCATCAGGATCGCAACGCCCATCCGCATTCCGGGCTTGTCAAACAGGCATATTCCGCCTGGGTTACAACTGATCCTCGCAGTAAACCGCAGAAGTGGCATTTAACCGCCTATTTTACCTACGCAGATTTGCCTCATCTGCCGACCATAGATCAAGACCCGCTGTTGCGAAAAATTATTGTTCCTGCAAATATCTATCGAAGTGGAAAGGCAAGGTCAAGAAATGAGGAAGATGGTCGTTCCTCCAATGAATCCAGTCCGCGTCCCAGTCAACCAGACCGGATACTTCCTTCTTTGTCAACGCTACAAGCCGCACTGGGGGCCCCCAGTCCATTTTTACTCCATCATGCCAGTCGGCCTCATGGCGCGAGGCTAGCGGAGGACCAACGGGTCATACAAATACTGAATTCGCGCCCGCTTTAGGCCCTTCGCCCTAGTATTCGTTTAGATAGTTTATGATACCAGATATTACTCTACGAGCTCCTTTGAAAGCCGTCCTGGCAGCCATTTGTACACACGAGGACATTATATGTATTTTTAGTATGACTTCAATAGCAACTTTTGTTTCCTCCCTCTTGGGGCGATAGTGGAACTTCCCGAGCTCAATTTCCCCAGAAATCACCCGAGATGGAACAATATCGCATAGCATGCAGGAGAAGGCAACATATGCGCCGAAGACGAGTCAAATCGCAATGGAAAGTTCCGAACCGAGGAGTCACCGTCGGTGATGCCCTTCGTGGGGTACATGCCCTGTATAATAATTTTGAGCATCGCCAGGAGGTCAAGAAGGAGTTATGTCTATCTGCGGTGACAAGATTGCATCTGGGAGTATAATTACCGAAATTTCAGCTTAAAACTCTCGTGGGTGAGTGCGCGTGCACATACGATGTCGGTAATCTCCATATTCCTGCCTTCAATCTTCCTCGTCTGATAAAGCTTCGGTCTCGTTTTGGGATTTCTCCTGGGCATTCATGGCACCGACAATGTCATCAGATTCCCCCTTCTGTGCTGCAAGGCGTTGTCCTGGAGAGTTCCGGGTCAGAATGTGGCAAGGTGCAAGTTAACTCCAAACTGACGAATCAATGTGTGAATTGCTTCTTGCGTCCGACGCTCGAGTCGTGCGACCTTCTTCTCGATATCACGTTTTAGATCCCAGTTCGGTCGTTTAGGTGCGATGTTAAACACGTCCTAATTTGGGCATTTCCAGTGCCGACGCTACAGCTGGCGTTTGGGGATACGCACCAATTCTTGCGCCCTTCGTTTCTCATCTTCAGCAATAATTAATTCCGCCATACCCTCAATTTGTTTTTCGACGGTATCTTGCATTACGGCGTCATTGGCTGTGTGCTTTCGTAGGGTCCGTTTCTCGGGGTCAAAGTTACGGCCAAGCAGAATGCCACCGTCTGCATTGCTGTAAACAGCATTTAGCCATCTGGATATGTATATGCAGCCTTTGGTACGCACTCGGTATCTGCCTCTCCTGCTTTGCGTTTGCGTAGGGCAAGCAAACGAGCCTTTCTTTCTTTAGAGGCCTTGGTGAGGGGCAGCAACTCCAGATCGTCGGACATGTTGGAAGGGACAGTCAAGACGCGTTGAGCCTTGTTCAACGTGAAATCAAAGCTGACTAAGCTTAGCCCCAAGAGGAATGCGCGAAACTTGAATCCGACCCTTGCCATTCAACTTTCTTCAACTCTGGCTGTCGCTGAGTGATGGAGAGTTGCCTATGGTTGGCAGCAAGGCGTCGAGTCCTCCTGCTAGACCAACCTCGGGTGTTGGGGCGGAGGCATTTCAACTCGTCTGTCCCCCGGGCAGCTCCCAAGTCTATATCCTTGGAGGCATACTCTTGCAAATTGATTCGGTTCGTATAATTAATACTGTCATACCTGTGCCGGGACTAATGCATTGACTAGGAACTTCTCCATCATTGCGCATATAGGTAGGTAGGTGCCTCGGTGGACAAGTACTCACAGTGGACTAAGTAATTCACGTCTGGCGATAGATCATGGTAAATCAACTCTTGCGGATCGGTGAGTGTTATGTGTTTTCTTTCATGCAATTCCATGTTGATTTCGAGCTCGCCAGGCTGCTTGAGGTTTGTCATCCCTCCATTAGCTTGAATGACAATCTAGAGTAATCGAATTACTTGTCCAGCTGACAGGAACGATACAAAAGAAGCAAGTGGGTAGAAACGAGCAGGTGTTAGACAAGTTGAAGGTCGAAAGGGAGCGTGGTATCACGGGTGAGATCTTGACCACGATTTGATTCCCTCTTCAATTCATCAGGAGTAGTTAAAGCGCAGACGGCCAGGTGAGCGGCTATGCGTGGCCCTTCCGATGCGTCAATTAAATACACCTTCAGCATGACCTACTCTCGTAACGGAAGTAGCTACCTCTTGAACTTAATTGACACCCCGGTTCGCCCATGAGGTATATTGCATTTGTGTTATATTGACATAAGGATAGGGACATGTAGACTTTTCCTGGGAAGTATCGCGTTCGCTTGCCGCCTGTCAAGGGGCTTTACTTTTGGTATGTGCCTCGCCCTCTAATTAATTGTGGCTACTCAGTTTGCGCAAAGATAGATGCCAGTCAAGGCGTACAGGCCCAGTCGATATCAGTATTTCATATTGCACAAGAACGAGGCCTGAAAATCATTCCTGTTCTCAATAAGGTTGGATTCTATGGCTTGATTCGAATGGAATGCGCTCAAGCTTCATATAGATAGATCTGCCTGCTGCACAACCTGAACGTATTGCGGCCCAAATAGAATCAACGTTTGGGTTAGATCCTTCGGAAATTCTGTCAATATCGGCTAAAACGGGACAAGGAGTTGAAGCTGTACTGAACGCGATTATCGAACGTATACCACCTCCACGAGGCAGCGAACAGGAGCCGTTGAAAGCATTTTTGTTTGATTCATTGTGCGTCGTATTGCTTCATTGTTTTGCCTGTTCCTCACAAATTATGTCCAAAGCTACGACCGTTATCGTGGCGTAATATCGCTCGTCAATCTTCAAGGGGGCAAGCTTCAAAAAGGCAGGTAGATGGAGTCACGCTTGCCATTATATTTTGCTCATAGGGCATTTGATACAAGGTGATAAGATCTCCTCGTGTCATACTCGCAAGAGGTATGAAGTCCAGGAAGTCGGAATCATGCACCCCGAAGAGGTTCCCGTCGATAGTCTCAGACCCGGACAAGTCGGATACATTGCTTGCAATATGAAGGAGTCTTCAGAAGGTGCGAATTTGCATATGTAGCTTATGGCCCGTAAGTTGAGAGTGCATAGCACACATCGGGGATACTCTATTCCGTGTTGGGCAGCCTGTTGAACCTATGCCAGGATTTAAGCCCGCGAAGGCTATGGTTCGTACCCAGTCACCACAAATATCTCTGTTCTCACTTTGAATCAGGTGTACGCAGGGATCTTCCCTGTTGATAGCAGCGATTTCCCTAAACTAGAGGAATCGATAAAACGGGTAATATGATTGTAGTTAGTTCTTTGGTCAAAACGCTGACATGTTGCTTCAGCTCACATTAACAGATCGGAGTGTCACTGTTCAACGTGAGTCCTCTACCGCTTTGGGACAAGGGTGCCGCCTGGGATTTTTGGGTACACTTCACATGGATGTCTTTCGACAAAGGTTGGAAGACGAGTATGATGCAAGTGTTATTATCACTGCTCCAACTGTGCCGTACAAAAGTTCGTTCTTAGCGCTGGATCACCATTTTTGAGGGTGCTAATCCTGGCCTTTAGTTGTGTATAGAGATGGTAAAGAGGTCTTCATCAGCAATCCGACCGAGTTCCCGGATGTTACCGATACTACTGGCAAGGTCAAGGAAATCCAAGAACCTGTAGTCAGGGCCTCAATTATTGTACCAGAAGGCAAGTTCATGAAATTGCTGGAAGACAGGTACTTACCATTCGCAGAATACTTCGGCGACATGATGGAGTTGTGCTTCTCACATCGTGCAGAGGGACTGGAGCATCGTTACCTTGACTCGGGAACTGCATCATCATCACGCATCATGTTGACGTGTATACTACCGCTCAGTGAAGTTGTAACCGATTTCTTTGATCAACTGAAAAGCCGCAGTTCTGGATATGCGAGTTTTGAGTAGGTTTCCTGTGTAAGATACTCTACCTGACCGCTGACCCTACACGCAGTTATGAAGACGCGGGTTATATGACTAGTGACCTTGCTAAGGCAAGTACGCTATGAAAGACCTTCTAGAGGGGCCTTACCATTTCTATAGATGTCGTTTTTACTCAATGGGAAACCCGTTGATGCATTGGCATTGATCGTTCACAAATCTGCACAAGATACCATTGGCAGGAAATGGGTTAAGAAGCTACGTGAGTGCCACTCCCGACCTTGAGTTTCTATGTGTAGATAAGAGCCTTCCCTTCAGATAAAGTTATCCCTAGACAGCTTTTTGAAGTTCCTATACAAGCAGCAATCGGTCGAAAAATTATCGCCCGAGAGACGCTAAGCGCCTTAAGAGCTGATGTCACAGCAGGGCTCTATGGAGGTGCGTATATAAGTTTTATCCTAATCCTTATGACTCTCTTACGCATTGATTCTCTTCCAGGGCACTACGAACGGAAGATGAAACACTTAGAGAACCAAAAGGAGAGCAAAAGGAGAATGAAGAAAGTTGGCACAGTAGAGCTCCCACAAGAGGCTTTCTTTGATATCCTGAGCACAAAGTCATAATTTACATATAATTTGATGTCTCTTGCACAGACTAACATAGTTCGTGACTGCCCTTCTTCGTGTTGAGTTCTCAAGGCTGATGATTACAATAGAATAGATCTATGGCAAGTACAGAACATCTAGGATACTATAGTACATTATCTTCGTCGTCATAGGTTTCTTTGATTAACCTAACACAACCATCAGAAATCTGCACAAAAAATCACTCTGTTACCTACCGATACACTGATGATGGTGGATGGTCACCACTAAGCGGTAACAATGCGTAAGTAGCAAATGAGGAAAGCAGCTCGTCTACTTACTCGTTTGTGATGAACGCATCCACCAGTTCCGGACGCACATAGTCATAGTTCGGATTCACGACATCAACCCTATCGACCAAATCACCCTCTTCAAACTCAAGGACCTTGCTAGGATCTCCAAAGTCTAAAGCACCATACTCATGGTACAAGTTCCAGGCTGGTGTCAGTTTGAACAAGCCTGTACAAACCACGATGGGAGTCCTATGAGCTCGTGCGGCTGTGGCAGCCATTAGTGAGCCGGTGATGGCGAACACTCCCCCATCGGCGAGAATTGCGTGTGCACCAAGAATAACTTTGTTCACGCGTGACATTAGCGCGTAGATAGAGGAGTCGGGCACAAGGAAGGTAGAAATTCCAGCGGATGCGAGAGACTTGGCCATATCCCTTCCTCCATAACTGAGAAGACGTAAAGACACCCATATACAGACCAGGTCAAAAAATGAGACTCACGAAGGAGCCGTTTCTGCAACAATAACCGTGTATTTTCTGTCGCGGGCCGCAGATATTAGGAATGTTTCGACCGTCTTCGACATTCCTAATGTTAAGATAATCTCACTAGGGTATGGAAATCAGCACAAAGCGTACAAGTCTCAACGAATATGACATACTCTGAGTGTATGTGATCTTTTGCATTTTTCGAGATATTATCATATACTGTCTCCAGTTCGTCAATCATATATTTTATAGCCTCCATCAGCGCAGTTTTCATCACAGGACCAAATTCCTTCTCTTTTCCTGGTTTCCTTTCATCATCCGAGTCATCTTCGCTTCTACCTTCCTCAGCCATTCTCTCACGAAGAGCTCTGACCTCGACTTGTTGTTTCCGCGGCTGGCCTAAAAGGACGAATTTGGAGATGGAGAAATTCTGAATTGTGTTGGTGGGTGACGACGATTTGAGCAAGATACGCTCTTCTTCGCGTGTTACGTGAAGAAGCTTTCGCACTGTATTTCCAACAGCATGTTCTGCCAGAGCATTGTGAATCTTCTTATTATAATAGACATAAAGACGCCCACCATTCGGTTGAGCCTCCACCAATCTCCTGCCAATTGCTTTGATGATGTTGACCAATTGATCAATATCTGTGACAATAGCCTTGGACAAGACCTGTCGAAGCACGAGTAGGGTTTCAAGCGCCGCCGCCCTCGAGCCAACTAGCTGCCTAAATCCACCATAGAATACTGAATCGGTTATCAATGGACGAGGATAGACGCAATGAGATGGGCATTGTGCCCGTAATCCATCCCATCTCCTGTAGCAAGGCGTAGATTGCTTACCTCCGTCGCAACTTATTCACCAGAACATCAACAGCGCGTTGGTTTGCTACGGTTTGGGGATCGTGGAGGGGTGTCATCGGAGTGGGACGCAAAACAAATCTGACTCGAGGGGTCAAGCGAAATCTAATCACCATTGTTACCATTTTTGGTAGGCGCGTCTCTACTATCACAGCTCGGTCGGACAAGTGCATACATTTAGTACTTATACATGCAAGTGACATTTTTGGTACAATCCAAATCCCCATCTACTGTGAAATATGCCAATCCAATTTGTCAGCCCATTTGGGCAACAACTCAGAAATTTGTTCCACATCCTTGTCACCTCTACCAGAGAGGCACTGTGATCACCGTCAGGCATGTGAGATATGGGGAGAACATTAGGACATACAACAACGAGGTCAGATCCTTTGGGCATAGTCTTAGCTATTTTTACAGCTTCCCAAATGGCATGAGATGACTCCAAAGCTATGGAAGCATACAGCAAATTAGTGCTCAAGTGTGCACAGGGCCTTCATTTAGAACTGACCTGGGATGATGCCCTCGCGCTGTGTCAGCATCCGGAAACCTCTAAGCGCCTCCTCATCGGTAGCGACAACATATTCTGCTCTTCCGGAATCTTTCAGCCAAGCGTGCTCTGGTCCTACACCTGGATAATCCAGCCCTGCACTGATCGAGTGTGTCTCGATGATTTGACCACTCGACGACTGGAGGATGTACGTCCGTACACCATGCAACACGCCAGGCTGCCCCTTTGACAGCGTAGCGCTGTGACGATCCCCATCGAGACCTACACAAAATCAATGCCAATTCAGATAGAAATGACTGATAGGGACTAACCTTCGCCTCCGGCCTCAACACCTACAAGGCACACGGATTTGTCGGGGATAAAGTCGTAAAAGGTTCCAATAGCATTGCTGCCTCCGCCAACACATGCAACAACAGCATCGGGGAGCTTTCCTCTGAGCTCTTGCAGCTGTTGTTTGATTTCCTGGCCGATAACCTTCTGGAAGTCCCGGACAAGTGTAGGGAAGGGGTGTGGACCGATAGCAGAGCCAACAAGATAGTGCGTAGTCGCGAGATTGGTGACCCAGTCTCGTAAGGCCTCATTCACTGCGTCTTTTAACGTGCGAGAGCCAGAGCTGACCGGAATAACCTGACGTTGTGCATGAGCTTTCGCCGTAATAATGAACTGCGCAAGATTTCACCTTGGCACCGAGCATCTGTATACGGAAGACGTTGAGGGCCTGCCTACGAACATCTTCTTCTCCCATGTAAATGATACATTCCATACCAAACTTGGCACACACGGTAGCCGTTGCAACACCATGCTGTCCAGCACCTGTTTCTGCGATGATGCGGGTCTTGCCTATACGTCGTGCGAGCAAGATCTAATCTCAGGGATATTAGCAACTAGGAGCATGAAATGAAATTTTCTTACCTGTCCAATAGCATTATTAATCTTATGAGAGCCAGTATGATTCCTGGCGTGCATGAGGATCGGCCGAAAAAGCCGAGAGTGTGCACTTACAAGTCTTCCCGTTTCAGCCAAATGTTAGCACCACCGGCGTCCTTGGTGAGATTTTCGGCCAAGTATAATCTTGAGGGGCGATTCATATACCCATAATGACTTTGGAGCTCCTTCCAAAATTCTGGGTCATCCATAGCTGCCTTGTGCGCCTGTTCCAGCTCAGCAAGGCAATCAAACAAGGCCTCTGGGACATATTGTCCGCCAAATTGCCCGAACCTGGCTGGAAGGACACCCGCATCAGCGGGAGCATTGACAGCTGGGGGACTATCTTTTTGGGGTGATGCACGGGGCACGTCGGACGGGGTTGTTTGAGACTTTACGGGATCTCCTCTTCTGCTCATTTGCTGGCAATAGTCCTGAAGAACTTCCGGGAGCTTTTCTGGTGCAGCCCCTTGAATGACCTTGATGATCCTGCTGCCAACAACAACACCATCTGCACCAGCTTGACAAGCGATCTCGTAGTGTGAGCGATTTGCAACACCAAAGCCAACAGCGATGGGGACCGTGGCATACTCGCGCACTCGAGATATTATATTTGGTAGCTCACTATTTAGGGCCACATTGTCAGAAGAGCCTGTGGTCCCCATCTAAAGGCGAAATAAGACTTTGAAGGTTCAAGTAAGAGGCGGCATACTTTTGAGACGAGGTAAATGAATGTGTCGGCAATAGAAGCAAGGAACTTGATACGAGACAGAGTCGTGGAAGGCGCAATTAGTGGAACATAGGCCAGGCTATGTATCGTTAGTACACAGGAACACGAAGAAGGATCAATAAACTTACTCAGCCTTGGCGCATTTCTCTCTGAAGCTAACAGCCTCCTCTGGGGGCAGATCAACCACTACAAAGCCGTTTGCACCTGCTTCCTTGGCGTCGTGAATCGACTTTTCTTCGTCGTACGCCAACAGAGGGTTATAGTACCCTGTCGGCCATGTAAGTCATCTCTAGGCGTCTCCACGCTGACCACACACCCATGAGGATTACGGGTACGGTGAGCCCTTTGCTACGTGCCTCTCTTAGTTGTCCAAGGACGGTCGGGTAATCAATATCATTGTTTAAAGCGATCTGGGCGAAAATCGTGACGTGGAGCTGGGACAACGAGGAGACGGACGCACAGTATTGGCTTCCTGGATCACTGGGCCATCTGCTATGGGATCGGAGAATGGTATCCCAAGCTCTATGATATCAGCACCTCCAGCTTGCATTGCGAGCAAAATCGGGACAGTGTCATCCTTTCTGGGGAATCCGGCAGTGACGAAGGTAACTAGTGCAGCGGCACCCTGTCGGTAGATGAGAAGGGTGCACGGAGAAGGATACGATTTTGAATTCAAACCTCTTGCTTTCTCGTTTCAAAAGCGGCTCTGATGGCTTGCATGATGCGGGGTGGAGGATACCAACGATAATGAATGTCGAGTCACAACCATCGCCACTTAAAGTTGGCAGCGATCTAAGCGAGACACGTGGCGGAGTGGTCAATCTAGCCGACGTTATTTCGCCCCGGAGCTTGCTTCACTGAGGTCCAACACTCTACTCTACCACCATGGACGCCGCACATCCAGCCAACGAGGCCAGAGTTCTTGTAATCTACACAGGTATATCTCGCGACTTGGGCTCAACGGTTGGCTCACCAGTTGAGCACAGGCGGCACAATTGGAATGCTCGTCGGAAATCAGGGCTATGTCCCAGAGCCTTATTTCCTGACAGAGACGCTACGAAGCCAAACACGCTTCCATGATCCCTTCCAGGACTCCCTTTTCTCAAACTCCTCGTCCGTGCAGGGCTTCAGGGAATGGAGCAGCAATAGCGGGCGGTCAAGTCCAATGGGGACAGTGCCAACCCCACCGGAATTGGATGTTCCCCAACGCACTTTGCGCGTACGCTCGTCGCGTCCCATAGGCGTCACGTCAAGCCTCAAACCAAAACCGGGGGAACGCAGCTCAAGGAACGAGCCGCTTTGTGTCAAGATTGCTGAGAATATCTATGAAGCTCATCTCCCTAGTCTGGTTACTCCGAGAAGTCAAGTTCCGGGGGGAGGTGGTATGAAGTCTATTCGATATGCCGTATTGGAGGTTCGTCAATGTTGCTTCTATACGTGACTTTGCATTTACCTCCAGGACCTGGAAGTGGAACCCACTCCTGGATAGCAGCAACCTAGAGATAGATGGTGATTGTTCAACTACTTTACTGCCCTAAATTAAATCTGATGAAGCCCTGATTTACAAGATAGACTGGATACGAATCGCGTCTGAGATAGAGTTAAACTATGCATCATTTGACGCATTTGTCGTGCTTCATGGCACTGACACTATGTCATATACTTCAAGCGCCCTGAGTTTCATGCTCGAAGATTTGGGAAAGACTGTAGTATGCTTAAATTCAGGATTTGTCCGATTTCCTGTGACCTCATATATTCTGCCAAGGTGTTGACTGGGGCGCAAATCCCTCTGTCCCAACTCCGCAACGATGCCGTTGATAACTTAATGGGTGCTCTTACCATTGCTGGCCACTACATTATACCTGGTACGTGTCTTCCTGCATTGACGACTTCCGCTGACCACAGTTCAGAATGCTGCGTATACTTTAATCACACACTCTACCGCGGAAATCGAGTTTCCAAGACATCTTCCTACGATCTTAGCGCATTCAGTAGCCCTAACTTCCCACCACTGGTTAATGGCACGTCCTTTTAGTTGCACCTTTCGAGGCCTTCTAACACACCCAATAGTGGGCATTGATATTGTCGTGAATTGGGACGATGTCATCCGCCAGACTAGCTTGAGGCGATTCAAAGCACATAAAGGTGATTTTTGGTTATAATTTCAACACAATAATCACTAATCTAAAGCTCCTAGTGATGTGTCCGCATGTTGGTGTGTAGCCTGCATCGCTTAATTTGTTCAGAGTATTTAATCACGCCTAGCTACTCTACGACTATTCCCTGGTATTGCCTCGGCTACTGTCTGTGCATTCTTCATGCCTGGGATTCAGGGCGTCGTTCTCGAAACATTCGGCGCCGGAAACGCGCCCCAACGAGCAGATCTCATGCAGGCCATAAAGGAAGCATGTGACCGCGGCGTAGTTGTCGTCGCTATTACCCAGTGTACCAAAGGCACTGTGAGTGATTCTTACGAGACTGGGAGGACCTTACTTCAAGCTGGGGTCATCCCTGGAAGTGATATGACACCAGAGGTACGTGTCAGGCTTAGTGCTGGAAGCAACCTACTTCATCACTCCTCAGTGTGCCCTGACAAAATTGAGCTACCTGCTCTCCAAACCCGAACTTTCGGTTCAAGATATCCGAAGGCTCATAGGCACTCCATTACGAGGCGAATTAACAAGGGTCTCTGCCTCTCCCCTCGCCCATCAACCAACAGTGGAGGAGAACCTCGACGTAATCCAAAATGTGCTGACTAAATTCGTCCAGCTTTCCCGTCCGCCGACTACCATTCCCCAAATCACCATCTCCGGAGATACAAGCGGTTTCGATAGATCCACTGAAGAGGCTACTGCACCGTGGACATGGACTGCTGGGGAGGCAGCTAACACCGAGGCGGTTCTATTCCCGTTTTTGATTCACCTCGCTGCTGCAAGGGATGATGCCGATAGTATCAAGTATTGCATTGAAACCGCAAGCGGTGGAATCGTGAATGCATTAGATCCAGGATCGGGAAGAAGTCCTCTACATGTTGCTGCCCTCAATGGCTATGTACGCTCCGCGGGCATACTACTGACTTCTGGTGCATTAGTACACCTGCGAGATGCATTAGGCCATACAGCCTTGTACTATGTATGTTCACTTTCTCAGACCTAAGTTTGTAGCCTGGGCTAAACGACTCTTAGGCTGCTCGACAGCAGCATGAGGGGGTGGTAGAACTCTTGGTCGAGGCAGGCGCTTCCCTTGCCGGAGTGGACACGAGCTTCGTGTCGCTCTCTCTCCAGGCTGCAGTTCAGAACAACGATAGTACCGCGCTGCGTATCTGGTCAAAGGCAGGCGCTACTATACCCGAGAAACGCATTGATGCTCATCAAAATTAGACAAGCCTCACAAACAGTCAATACAAAAAGAACGACGGTAGTTAATCCAGTTTATACCGAATTGAATAGAACTGTAGGGGTATGTGGATAGATATACTACAACTATTATAGCACTGAAGTGTCGGGTGTAAACAAATATAGTACCAGCAAATGATCAATTCTCAACCATAGAGACTTCTTCCACTTCGTCGTCGTCGTCCTCTCCACCTTCTGTTGTCTCCTCATCCGTGCCCTTGACGTTATCATGTAAAGTCCGTAAAAATAATGCCAACTGATGCCTCGGGAATGTAAAAGGTCCAGAGAGGAAACCGAGCTTTTGGACTAGCTGGGGATTTTCCTTGTCCAATTGAAGAGGCGAGTAGTGGATCACTGGGGGTCCTTCACTGCCTGGTATCTCTGGTTCAAGCCGTAGGGTAAAGTTCAGGTCTATGATACACCGCATCGTTATTATGGATTTGGTCTACCCTGGACGTAGGCACTAGACTTACCTTTGATATAGTCTCCAGCCGCTTCTTCTGGTGGGTAGCTATAAACACAGTGAAATACCCAACACTCCTTTTCGTTCGGGTCTTGAGTTAATTTCTGGTATTTGAGTCCAGTCACAAGCAGATTCGTCAAGTCTTCATAGAATTTGATAAGCTGTGTCTGTTTGGGGTCGTCCACAAAACCTCGTTGTGAATTCTTGGGCACTTTCGCGGCAAGCACCCTTGCGCGCTCCATTTCTGCATTCAGTTCTGCTTGCAGATCTTTCTCTGGCAGGGGGTAATTGATACGCCTGATGAGCAAGACACAATGGACGTAGAGGTATTAGGCTTTATGTACCTCTCAGTACTAATTCCTCTATGCGTTGGTTCTGATTACTCAGAGCTGTCTGCCGTTCTTCAGCTATATCCTTCCATCGCTTAAACTCCCTTTCCAGCTCCCGGCTTTGCTCGTCAGCCGCTTGCTGGGGTATAAGGTGGAGCACAGATGTCCGACCAGTGCGTAGCAGAGGCTCCTTTGATTCAGCGACACCAGTTAGCTGTTGGATGAGTCGGTCCTGTTCTATATTGCATGCGTGAAGGCTTTAGAATGGGACCAGAGCCGTATTGACATACCCTCTAGCTGGGCCTCTAGCTGCTTTATTCGGCCTTCGGATATCTCTTCCGCCTCTGTTGTCTGGGCGTATAGCACTTCTTCGAGCTGCAGTTGCAAAGCTTGTACATGGGCATACAGCTAAAGACGCAGGAGACCCGTAAAAGGCACTATCCGCTGAATGAAAGGAACTGACAGACCTCTTCGTTCTTTTTTCGCAGTCTTTCCACTTCACCGCTGACATTTGGCCGACCTCTCGCCCGCGAGCCTGAGGCTGCATTGATAGCCTTGGCCACATTGGGACCAGGACCTTGAACACTCTCTACCTCATCGTCGTCCACTGCGTCTGCAACCTCCTCAGACCTAACCTTCCGAGCAACTGCACCCGTACCACCAGACTTCGCCCTGCCTTTGCCCTTGACGGTTCCATTGACCTGCTTTGCGGGTGCAGGAGCAGTTGGAACCACTTGCTTCTTCGTAACTGGTTTTCTTCCCTGTCCATTTGTCTGAGGCGGCGGCGGCACAGGTGTGGGCGCAGGTGGCGAAATCTGCACGATCTCATCGTCATCGTCTCGAACTTCTGCTCCTTCCTCGACTTCCTCGTCTTCCGTATCAACATTTATTCTTTCGACATCAGCTCGTGGCTGTGGAGAAGGAGAGACACGAGAGCGCTTTGCAGGTCGGCCTGGAGGGCGTGTTTTTTGTCCTCCTTCAGCAGCTGCTTTACTAGATGGCCCTGCCTTTACGCGGTTATCATGACCGTTGCTCCGTGGTTGTCGAGCTTTGGGCGCAGGTGCGATTAAATCAGGCACCTCTGACACTATAAACAGGAGCTATTTATTGGCACGGTGGTAATTGCAGAGAAGGAGATGCATAGATACACACCAAGCTCGTCGTCCGACATGAAGAGTAGTGGATGGAGGATGTGACAAAAGTGACAGCAGATGCACGTGATGCGCCGCGCTCGAACGCGCGCACAAATTACTAGGAAACTGTGACTGGACTCAGGCCTAGACATTCGAGAGTGATTTTCATTAAATATGCTATACTATGCCACGAGACTCGATGGGGTCGATATAGTAATGCTACAGTGGGGTTCGGATAAAACGAAGGTATATCGTTACAAAGGGATGCGTTGGAGTGAAGGGGAGATCATTGGTTAGGGTCACTAACCAAAGGGATAAAGTCTAAGGAACTTGTAATGAAGGGGAAATAAGAATAAGGAAAGGAAAGGCCTTAGTGGGGATAAATGGATAATATAATGGGCATAATCGTCAGAACTAACTTGATGATTCGGGAAATGTGTTTGTGAGGGTTATGCAACAATAACGATGACAAGAAAGCACGCATGGAGGAAAGCCGTGGTGGAAAGGAACGTTGCCAGGAAAATGCTTGATAAATACAAGTGTTGCAAGTCGGGAACGAAGAGCAGAGGTCGCTCTATAAAGAATTAAGGAGCCTGCTCCTGAATTATTGTGCTGGAATATCGCTTATCGCGGTGGCGTATTCTGATATGGGTTCTTCTGTATACAGAGGTAAAGGAATGGAGTAATCAATTTTCCTATCTCCATTATCATCATAAAGCTGAGAGTATGGTGGAAGTGTGGGCACATAGGGGGTGAGAACAGGTAACGATGGGGCACATGCGTGGGTGCCAGTGATTTCGTTCATCCCGAGTGGAGTAAGAGTAGGAGGGGTGAGTTGAGGCGGTGCATGACCGAAGTGAAGGGGAATGACGAAATCGAGTTTCTCTTGCACCTTTTCACCACTAGGTAGATCGTAGGAAAGTGTCAACGCGATGCTGAGATCGTGAGTGAAGCTTGATAAGGGACCAGATTCTGTGGGTCGAATAGCAGGCAAGCCAGCCCATTCCCAGTGCCGGTCAGCGGCTATCCCTTCTGTCAAAAAGGGAATTGTGGCCTCCAATGTGTACCATGTTGGAGTAGTTGTGGGTGTAGCATCGTTTGCAAAGACGTAATTATCACCAGCGAGTGCATATTGGCCCGATTCCTCCGGTGGCAGCAGGGAAAACGAGCGAGCGGAGGTATCAGAAGTTGAGAGTGGTAGATACATCCCGGCATCATACATGAGGCTGAAGGGATGTGCTTGGCGAAGTGGCACTTCGGGTGGTTGCATAGAGGGTGGTGGTATCTTGAACCTGTCTGTAAAGCTCGAGCTGGGGGATTGTCTGAGGAGTCCGGTCAAATATGGAACGAAAGCGATTGGGGTAGTGGTTTACCTGAAGCGCTCTCGCTGAAAGATGTCGACACTAAATGAAACTACTTGCAATTTCTTGCATTCAGCCTCATCCAGGTCCTTAGTCCTCAGGCGAAGGATCAACGATATCGTGTCGTCTGTCAATCGAACGTACTCTGGCACAGAAGCCAGTACCTGTACTTTGGAAAGAACATCGGGAGGGATGTGAGGCCCCTCTGGAGCGACCTTTTTAGGACAATTTACGAGGTATGTCACGGCTGGAATATTGATTCGCTCTGTGGATGGTGTTGTGAGGAATCTCCTGATCGTAACCTTTCGGATCGTCTCTACGACCTTGGTCCTCGATCGGAAGGGGGTGCACAGTGCTGCGAACGACCACCCAGAAGAATGGTCGTCCAAAGAGACAAACTTGGCCGTCGCATATAGCGCATAAGAAGTCCCTACATCCTCAACTCCGTACTTGGAGCTCGCTGGCAGCCAGCCTGGAATAGGAATGTTAAAAATAACATCCCAGCGAGCTAGTGGGTGATGCAAAGCTATGAGCCAATGCACTGCGGATGGTGAGATATGCTTACCAGGAAGGGGGTCATCTTCATGACCCTCGTTGCTGAGTTCAAGAGGCACTACTGGTGCCAACTCCCTGCTAACGGAGCAAAGACGAAGACCAGAGTAGCCGATTCTTGGAGTGATTATCTCAGTCTGGCCTTCAAATGTGAGGACCAGTGATTGAAGCAGCAGTCGCACAGGTCTGCGACGCTCAAATAGAGAGAAGGGCGAGCGGATTGAGATAGAGACATGACCGGACAACGAGTACGCGGCGCTGCAAACCAAGCCTGATAAGAATAGCCGAACACTAACGGGGATATTAACCACTCACGATGGGTCTGGGGGCCCGTATAGATCAAGAGACTCCGATACTGTGCAGATGTCTATCGAGACCGACATGACAGGCAAGCCTCTGGTGATCCTTGTAAAGGCAGAATATGCACAGAGGAAATGGGGGCGGGGGACAATGGGTGGACGAGAAGGCGAACATGATGGGCGGTTATATATCGAAGGAGGACCAAGATGGAACAAAAGGATGGCGAACAAAGGCTGATGCCAGACCCATGTAAGTAATGGTCAATTGACTTTGAATGGCTAAAAGGGGCAGGACTGGCAGTCCCTGGCCTGCGCCTTGTCGTCACAGACGGATTTCTAACATTCCACTCATTTTAGCTGTCCTTTTGTCCCTCATTTCCTCCGTCGCTGACTAAGCCCAGCGTCTATCCAGCATTGTCCTTCAATTTCCCGACAGACAACGAAGTCCTGTTTGATCTCTAGCCAGGGCCCTCGTGCACGCCGAGTCAGTCAGACAAGCCTGAGCGACGTTTCTCATGCACCATACATGATGGTGTGGCAATGACAGTATATTGCAATACAGCAAACCTTTTCATGCGAATACACGCGAAACAGCGAGTTCGCCTTCCTCCCGTTTACGTGACTCCTTCCTTCTCGTGCTCTCCTCCTGCGCGAGCTTACGGCTACCATACTTCTCCCCTTTTTCCCTTCTGAGAGCCGACCGTGCTGCTGCCGGCGATACAAATTCTGAAAGAGAACGGATGCATTCTCGCTTAGATTACGGGATGATAAGGAACAATGGCCCAGCTCACCAGGGTTGGAGTAAATTGTTGCCCCGCTGAATGCACCTTCAAATATCCGAATGGGAGTGAGAACAAAACGGGGACCGATCTCGACCAAGGAGGTCTGTGGCGGTCCGTTAGGCTGTAGCGGATCTTTCTCCAATATCTGCAAGTAGAGTCATCACCGTACAGGGTAAAGATGGTATAAATCAGCCTCGCGTTCTCTATTGCTCAAGCTTGAGTCAGCTCACTTGAAAATTACGGAACCATATCTTCGAGTCAAGAATGGAGAATGTCAGGATATGGTCCACAAACGGTTTGGCCCTCCTCGCAGCGGGAGGAACACCAAATATCTGTGCGGGCGAAGGGATCCACAGTCAATGACATATTCACGGACGTAAAAGCGGACTCACATGGGTGAAAACTTCTTTTGTCAGTCTTCCCCATTCCGTCTCATCGAATGACTTATCGAAACTCAACAACCCCCGACTTCCCTTCAAGCAGTTCCCCGTCAACTTCAATTCGTCCATAGTGTGGATATTCTGAACGTGCATTTTGATGCTCGGACCATTTGGAGTCTTGGCCGCCCATAGGTACAGATCCTCGTGCCGACGCGCTTCAAAATACAGTGTGTTGTTACAGTTATTTAGGTCTGCCAGCTCTGGTAGTAGGTGGAGGTGTGATTTTGAGTCAAGCTTGGAGTCTGCCAAACACTTTGCAGTTAGCTGGTGCAATATACCTCGTGACCAAGCACGTACCTTTCTTAACATGTGGTAGCAATGCTTCCAGATCGTTCATCAGGTGTCGCATACGATGTGTTACACCACGAGAAGACAGTAGCATCACCCGTTGCTTGTTTCGTTTCTTGGGTGGAAGACCCGACGATATGTCATCGTCAACATCCAACAAGTCCGCCTTCCTCTTGCCTTTCAGTTCTGCCTTGGCGGCATTAGCCTTTTGTGTCTTCAGGACGGTGGTCATGAATTACAATACAGTATTGATTTGCGGTGAGATCATGGGCTGAGGCACTTCCAAAAATTTGGATTACATAATTGATCGAGGAGCATGTGATGAAATTGTTCATCACATGTTCCTCGACCAATTATGTATTTGAGAGAGATCACACCCAATGCATGGAGATAAGTAAGGGATTCAGAATGGAATGGTACTGCAAGCTATGGGTACAGGCAAGTTTTGAAGCACATTCAAATGCCCCTAAATGCATATTGAAAAGCGACACAATAAACCCAAGCAACAAAAAACAATATGCGCTGCAAAAAACGCGACATAAAAAAGTTTGTCGGTACATCAAGTTTGAGCACGAAGCTGCTTCTGCTTTTCTTGTTCCAAGCGCTAATGAAGAGATCAGCATACTCGGGATAAAGCACACAATGAAGAGCACGTACGTGATAAAGAAGTTGCACGGCCATCTGGATATTTGCAGGTTGGCCTGTGATCACTACCAATCTCTCGTTCTCTCCCCCAGTAGGAGCAGGGGCGCCATTTGGTCCAACCCCAACTGCACCAGGTTCCATAATCTTGATTTGACTAGCACTCATTTGCCTAATCTCGTTTATCTTACTGCCCCCCTTTCCAATGATACATCCCACGAGATCGTTGGGAATATAAATTTGTTGGGTCTGGAGCTGTTGAGGTGGGTTATGTAAAGGCGGAGGACCTGAACCATACGAATAGGTAGGAACGTAGGATGAACCGGTATGAGCGCGACGAGAACCTGGTCTATAGCTCGAATGGGATGACGATGGCATGCGCTCGTTGGCCTCGATGAGGATATTTCCGATGTAATACGTCGCAATATGAATAGCATCGGCAACGCCTGCTACACTGAGAACACGCTATTGCCCCTGATTAACAAGAAAACGGCCAAAACGCAAGCAACAACGAACCTCAGTTGATCCGGGGAGCATACCCTCACTGGCGTTTAATCTGGCCCCACTTGCGTCCTGAATTTCCTTAATTTTGGAACCCGCCTTCCCAATTACAGAACCCATACGGGAGTTGGGTATCATAAACTTAATGGTGACTGCACGACTGCCAGGAAGAGAGGGTACATCGAAAGGTTCGTCGTTGATACGTCGAACAATAAGGCCAAATGCCTGAAACAATTTCGTCAGGACGCGCACAAGCGCACGTGTAAGAGGATTAGCACCTTTGATACAGCATCGAGAGGTCCCGAAACGTTGAGAATGCGTTCAGGATTGCCAGGAATGGGTTCTGACACAACTACCCTTGCACCACTCTTTTCTCTAATCTCGTTTACATGCGACCCGCCCTTACCAATAATAATGGAGGCGTCTTGTGTGACAATGAGACAACGCATATGGATATGGGCAGAGGGTGGAGGAGCAGGGGTAGATGTGTCAGCCAAGCCTGTCGCCGAACCCTTTGCTTCAGCCTCAGATGTAGACGGCTTATTGTCATCCTTTGGTTTCTCTGAGCGATTAGAACCAGGAGTCGAGGCTGCATTGTCATCTGTGTGGTTGTTGCGTGAATCGTTCATGTTCACGTCGGTAGCTGCTGTGTGAAAAAGAGGACCTGAAGAGGCTGCTGGTGAGTCATCCGATGTTGATACTGCGCCCGTGTTGGCACGCTTGTGATGCTTCGGGAGGTCACTGTCGGAGGGAGAACGGGACCGCTTGCGAGTGTCAGCGTCTGGCATCCCAATTTAGTTTATGGTATTTGTAAGTTCAGATGAATTGGGGAGTGGTTCCAGTTATGTGGGAGAGGGATGTGGGCTTGGAGGTGAGAGCTCGATGTGATGTATTGTCTGATGGAGGCAGCGTGGACGGAGGTGAGGGGGGTACGATGGATGGAATGGCATGGTTTAACCGAAAAGCCAGACATACCTGGAGAAGAAAATTACAGGAAAAAGGATAGGTAACGATTAGGGGAATGGAAATGGGACAGATGGAATCAAAGCGAGAGCGCGGGATGCGAAGATGGTGGAAGAGAAGGAAGGACGTCGGGTACAAACTAAGACGCTCAGCCAACTGCACTACAAATATGTGCACACACCTGCCTGCACCCTCCAAGGGACCACTGCAGTCTAGGTTCGTGTTACACAGCCTTGACATTCCATGACTACATTAGTTAGGCAAACCTATCGATACTATATACCTTAAAAACTCCTCCCACCGTTCTCCCCAGGCTTGCAACGTCTTCGCCTTCTCCCCATCCTCCAGAGTCGAATACTGCATGCACATATCAGCTCTACCCATTCAGTCCTCATGAGAGTCATACCTCTATGCTATCTCTTGCGAACTGGCCAAGCGTACTTAATCCCGAGACCTCGCTCGATACCAAAACCTAGTTCCAAAATGGTTATGACACTTTTGTCGTGAGAATCCGAAGAAGGTTACTCGCTTGGAAGAAGTCAAATGTAAGACCCATATTGCCAAAAACTGAAGGATCATCTGAAGATAGGGCGACTGGGATTCCGTTGTTGATCATAATTGGCAATGGGTGCATTGGGATGGACGATGTCAATCTCTGGTCTATTGTTGAGAACTGGGGTCATAGAAGGAACCAGATAACACGATACCAGGATTTCGTTGCTGCAACGTGCTCAGTGCACGGTTTCACTGCTAGATCATTGAAACTCACGATATTGGGCAGACCTCAAGGGCAATGCCTCGTTCCCTACAGATATTAAGAAGTTTAGGGTGCTTGACAATTGAAAACCTGAGAAGGTATGAGCGCTAATCAGGGAAGGGGGGATAGCTGTACCCATGACCTATGCGTTTCGTTCCCAGGAGGATGGCATCGTAGAGGTTGGTATCTGCATCGGTCCCATCACCAAGTGTCTCCCCAGCATGGAATATAAACGGAATGTCGACCCCTTCCTCTTTCTGGCGTTGCTGGAAACGCAGCAGAGGCTCCAAGTAATAAGATAGCGGCTTGAACACGTTTTCGTCCCCAACAAGGTCAAATCCTATCTCCAGATGAGTCAAAAATGTATTAGCATCCGCCCTATCGAACTGACCTGCAATCAAATGAGGAAATTCTTTCTTCAGTGCAATACAATCTTCGAGGTACCAGTCCAGTTCTTCTGGGGTAATGAACCGCAGGGTGGTATAAATGATCTGGTGACCGCTGAATGTGAGGTGGGATCAGGGCAGAGGGGATTATAGATATGACAGACCCTAGCACCGATGAAGTCCTGCTCTCGGCCTTTGGCTATCATTTCATTCTTTACCTCCTTCACAACCCGGTCAAATATTATCATCCTTTCCCGATGGGTTACGTTCTCCTGCCCATCCTCACCAACCAGGTGTCTGCATGCAAGTGTACAGTCGTGGGTAAAGTGAAAATGAATTCTGGAAGAACGAGACGAACTTAACCCAAAAGTTCATACGTGGTTCAAGGTACGAAGCTCCGTCTGCAATAGACGAACGGAGGAACTCGCGTAAATACTCTGTAAAGATGGGAACAAAGGATATTAATCCCTGTCATGATGAAGACGGTGAGTACCACAAAATTTATTTGAGGACAATCGGTACATGCCCCAGAAACCATGAAGGTACTTTGAAATTTTTGCCAGATCTAAGAAACCTACACTTCAGATCAATCGTATAATCGTCCAAATGGAGTCGAACCTTCGTAATGGTATTGTGGGTGCCATATGCCTCGCTAGGGTTTATGGTCATGCTTTTCACTACCCATTCATCAAATCCCTCAGCACCTCTGAGTGTAGCATCGAAATTCTGTCTTGCATCCTGAATCGTAACCCAAGTTCCAGGGGTGTATGAAGCGCCACATATAGTTGTAGCATCAGCACGGAAAGACGGGTGAAGCGGTTTGAACACAGGCAAAATTGACTTGAGCGTGGAAGCCGTGAGTGCGGAAGGTACACTGATATGCATAGTCGGTTGGCTCAGGGCAAGCTTCAGGAGGTATGACACGTTCACAGTAGCATCGAAGTGAGCATGCAGCAAAGCGCCTTTCGGCATCTTACAATACAACGCATGAATATATGGAGATGGTCACTCGTTGGTAGACTACCTTGGTCAAGATCTCGAAAAGCTTGGTTTTTACGATAATGTCCCGACCTATTATCAAGTTGAGCAACGACGTGATATATGCGGCGTCAAACACCATACCTGTCAGGAACTCCATGCCGGGGAATGGATGAGGGATGCCCTCATATTCTGCGCTCCAAATAGAAGCCGCTTCGTGGGCACGAATTCTTCGAACAATCGCGTCCGCTTCCTTCTCTAATTGGGATGGGACGGAACGATTTTCCCTGCGTAGTAAGCGATCATCCTGTATAAGAGCAGCCCTTTGGGCATTGTAAGCAGCAACACTGAGAGGTGCAGACATGATGGTCGATAGATCAATCGGTACTCGATTGCACTGATCAAAAGCCAAATGTTGGGCGGGTTCGGCGGAGCCGATAAATGACTGCCTAAGAGCTGCCACGTGAGAGAGATTTGATCCGACATGTGTATGGTCAAAGAAAGTGCACTGGTACATTGGGTACCAGCAGTTGTATACATTTGTGATGTGAGCCAGGAGTCTAAGCCGCAGTCATTGCATCTATCACAATTCAATTGACCATTGTTAAATGCTGTAGACGTCTCCGTTGCCAAACTAATGGAGATACAGGCAGTAATCGGCTGTACGGCCTCTAATCCTACTGGGCAATGACATCCAGGTCAGAATCAGTGACGTCAATTGCAAAAATGCACGGACAAGGCTTACAAGCTCAGACGTAAGCCTTTCAAGGTGTTCTCTGGGGTGTGTTTCTTCTGGTCGAAGATGCAGATATTCTGATATGAAGACCCGCAGAACAATATTCCATCTTCTCATAGTCGGGATATCCAGGGCGGAGGCATTATCCTGCAAATCTATGAGCTATACAGGCCTGGGCAGAAGGGGTGAGATTCATACACTGAGTTGGTGCCATACACGAGGAAATGGGTCTGCAATCAGGTGAAGAACACTGACCCCCCTGCGAAGGAAAGGGACATGATCATCCCCCATGTATCCCAAATTTCTATCGGCCGCCGTGCGCTTGTAAAAGTAGCTGGTCCATTTACCAGCTGCCATGTTCTTCTTGTCCCCAAAAGTAAAGGCATCACTATCACCCAGGCGTTTCTCTACAGAGACCAGTGCATCAAATAACCATGCTGTGTCTAGGAAGTATGAGCGGATGAGCGGCTGCGGTGCCCCAAGCAAATCCAATAAAATTAGATGCTCAATGCCTGACATCTCGGTTTCTATGCCCATAAGTCGTCGCTTTCTATCAGGAGCAATGAATGTTGATGCCCATTTCTCAGCCAAGTGCCTTCTTTGGGTCAGCATAGTATGCATATAGTCCAGAGAAGTACACACCTAGCACCATATATTGAGTCCGTATCAGTCCATTGAACGAAGGCTTCTTCGCCGTCGAAGAATACCAACTGAAGGGTAGTCTCTGCAACGTCCTCATCTTCTTCCTGGCCATTTTCCAATCGTTGTTTGCGTTCGTTGAGGTAACGGTCAAGAGCTTCGGCGAGGTCGAGCATCATGGCACAAGGAGCTGCCGAATCGGTCGCTCCAACGAACTATATTCCTTACAGCATTATGAGACAAATTAACAAGGAGAATAGAATACATTCTTACTTGGTTTTCGGGAGGATTTGGGAAGTACTTGCTGTCAAAGTGGGCAGCGACGATGACTCGCCTTGGAGCCTTCGGATCCTTCGTCGCAATAATGTTGGCGAAGTGCTTCCTTCCTACTGGCGTTTCATCATCGAACTCATCCAATTCGACGTGCCACTCGAGAGCCTTCAACGTGTCTACAATGTAATTTCGGACGAGTGTATTGTTTGCTGTGTCCGCTGTACGAGTAGTCAGAGTGACATGAATAACTAAGACGCGAATGAATACTTGCGTGGACGGGGTATCAGAATCTTCGACAAGTGCGAATTCGGATTGGAAGGGTCCACATTTTTAATGGGATCTGGCTTTGAAATAAGTGTTGAAATTGCAGTGGAGGACAACTGAGGCAAGTCACGCTCCCCGAGCTTGAGAGAGGTCGCGAGCGGTAGAAGGATGGCCAACCAGGAGAATGTCAAATGTATGTTCAATATCATGGTGGTATGTTGTCGCGAGTGCCTCTGCTGGTATTAGGGGTTTGTCGAATGCAGCCCGGTCGAGGCAACACGTCTAATTGACGTGGCTGCTTGAGGTGATCTTAGCGGTTCGCACTGAAGCGTACACAGGGCTAAACACCATAACCCATTCATCAACTCCATCGGTAACTATGACCATCTTTGGCCTCTGGGTACTTGGCTCTGCCTGGACGATTGACCTTTCGCTGAAGTAAGCTGCAGGTTATCAATAAAGCTGGTGGATTGGTCTACCAGCGCAATTTCGCGGGTTGGTATTGCTATGTCCGTTGAGTGTGCAAGTCGATCTACATCCAACCACAGACGGCCTTGTTCAGTTGACCTCAAATGAATATCTCGTCCTCGCTGGTACGCTGCATGGTATCCACGCAATCACAAGCCGCCTCTCTCCGACAGGCTCTAGCTCCGGAGCTCAGGTCATTGAAGCAGAGACCTTCAAATTGACCATCTTGCTTACCCCAACTGGTCCGTACAGAGCACTGATTCAAGCGTTCCCACCTCCTAATGGATCTACAGGGACTAAGTTTGTTCTTCTTACGTCTCTCACCAATACGGTGGCAGAGCAAGTGTTGCAAAAAGTTTACGAGGTGTATTCGGACGCTGTAATGAAGAATCCCTTTCACAACCCAGAGATGCCAATCCGTAGTGATGGCTTTGATCAACGGATATCTGTTCTTATAAATGCTTCCCAGTCATAGTTTGATACACCCTTCCAATCTCATGGTGCCCTCCGATAATCATTTGCTGGTTCTTTCCTGCTGAAATGCGACCTTTGGCTCACATTGTTGGTATGGATGGAATGCCCAAGTGGCGTCCCAAGCAAGGTGAGAGCAGAAAGACGATTCCTCCTCTTATCATGAATATGTACACGTGATAAAGAAGTGCAGGTGTGTCAAGTATAAATTCCAGGAAACTGTTGTTTTCTTTCTCCCCCACCAGCTTCATTTTGCCCTGCCGTTCGTTGACTAATGCAAGCACAAAGCGCACGGACAGCTCAGCTCGTAACACCGGCCCAGAGCCTGGCCGCAGTTCAGACGTTGCTTCAAGCAGGACTGGGCTGCATCACCTTTCTTCGGTAAGCACATAGATTAGTCGTGTTGGAAGCTAGCCTTGGACCTTGCGTATGAAGCAATTTACTTCCAGACGACAACTTCTCGGAAAGTAAGTCACGATCCCCCTCTGTACATTGGTCATCGCACGCATATATGCAGGTTACTTCACGACAATGGACCCCGACCCAACATCCAGTCAGTCCTCGGATGCAAGTTTCTCGTCGCTTGAGGGCAGTAAGAAGAGAAATGTCAACTCGTTTAAAATAATGGTAAGACGCCCATGTCTTGCATGTATTCAATCTCTCTAGCCATACCAGACTATTACTCGCGGTTATACGAGCGAAGCAGACAAGATAATGGATTACTTGGTATGTATATATTTTTGCGATCTCTAATCTCTCTCAATTTAGTTTAGGAACACGGCATTTTCGATGCCTTAAGGCGGCAATACCTGAGAAGTTTCATCTTCGCAATATATCTTGTATGTGCATAGCAGAAATACTTTGACATTATCGCATTGGTAAATGATGCGACTAATGGTAACAGGACAGCAAGGATCCGACCAAGTTTGTTGCATATATGCGCCTTGTATTCATGGCTAATGTTTGTTCAAGTATTGTTGAAGCCTACACCTTCAATTTTCAAGTGAGCTTCACTTCTTCGGAACCATGTCTTCCACAAACATCCATCAGTATCACGAAATTCCTGGCACACAATACGCAGTGCCAGTGATGACACTCGGAGATAGTTTGCGAAGAATGTCTCTTGGCGAGTCCAGGAACCAAGATCCCATAATAGAAGCGGCAAAGAAAGGAAGGGCCCCAACGCTCAAGGATGTCAAGAAAAGTGTCAAGGTGAGTGCATATGCATTGTGTGCACGAACCCAGTTGATCTTCCTAGTCCTTGTTGAAGGCACTTATTCATGCCGCATCCCAGATGGATTTACTACCAAGTGAGTCCACCACTTACTTCGAAATAATGCACCAACACACTTCCTCCAGAACGGCGTTTCGCCACTTTTAAGCTCTTTTATACAGACAATACGCCACAGGACTACGAGCCGCCTCATTTTCAGGCCGGAGATGCTGAAAGGGACAAGTGGTTCTTCATGACCCATGATCTAGACGAAGTACCGGACAAATGGAGTATAGGAAAAGTAATGACTGGCCACCATTCGTAAGCTTTTTAAATATTTGAATGCGTCAACTGATGTCGAAGCCCAACAGTGTTGGATTGAGCGTCACTTCCATAGCAGCATATCTTCCATGCTCTACAAATGATGACGATGCAGTTTTTGTTGGTATCACTCCGAGACCAGCAGAGGACCAAGTTACCTCGTCGCGGGCGCGGCAAGGAGACAGGCAAAATGAAGATGCGAAAGACAGAAACGTGGTATGGGCAGCTGAAGATAAGGTGCAAGACGATGACGCTGATGCAGAAGGAGATGACGACCCTGATTATGTGAGGCGCGAGGATGGAAGTTATGAGCGAGCCAACCCTCAGCCGCCAATGATACCGGTTGGAATTCGGGGCGGTGATGGTACCCTTCAGCCCATTAGCAAGTCTGTGGATGAGCAACAGTTTGAGGGCATTTCAGAGGTTGTCCCTACGAACTTGCATGATATGGTAATTCTTTTAATAGAGCCTTGAATGCTAACACCGACAAGTAGAAGAACAAAAAGCTCAAGGGACCACACGGCATCGAAGAAACTCAATCAATTTCTTCACCGTTGTCTACACCTCGATCATCTTCTACCACCCGCGGCGTAGTTACGAGTGGACAATCCTTGCCCCCTTCTGATTTTGAGGCCTCGCAAACGAGTGAAGTGGCAGCTGAGATGATCAAGAATCTGCGCCTCCAGGCTGGAACTGAGAGTGTGGAAATGCTTACACCCGGTTAGTATGTTACTCCTTCCCTCAGGCCCATGCAAAACAACTATTGAACCTGACGGCACCATCTCAGATGCTTTGCAGTCAATAAGTGACAATAACACGTTTGAAGGCGACACTACTGGTACAGAGAATGTGAAGGGTAATCATACAGACCGTGGTTTGGATTGCGAATGTGGCGTTGTCGTCAGTGGTCAAAAGCTGCTGCTTGTTCTACCGGCTAGTGACACGTTCTATCACCAGATTGAAGACCAATGTTGTTTCTGCGAAGGAGGATGCGGGAGATGGTTCCACGTCTGGTACGTCAATTCGTTGCTGTGAGAAGCACTCAAAATCCAACATGAGACATTAGGTGTACGGGGTGGGTATCCACCTGAACTCTTATTTGCTTAACTCATGCGCACCAGGTATCACTCGATAAAGGATTTAAGGATGCCAACAAAGTTCATGTGTTTTGATTGTCGCCTTCATGCGGATAGAAATTGGGAGCTGCTGAAAGGAGAACTATACCGAAAGATGATGAATAAATTCAAAGAACTGGCAATATTCAGGCAAGCCTCTCAATCCTCAATGCCACAGACACTCTAACGGCTTGAGGACCGTAGACGTGCCATCAAAGTTGCAGAGACGAATAATCCACCCACACCTGCAGCATTTGCAAAAGAATTCGGTAAGATGACCACAACCACCAACATATTCAGCAGCTCCTGATCGATTCAGGTGGCGGCGACAACGCTTTAGCGCGACAACTATTCAAAAGATTAGAGATGGAAGGTCTGTGCTTTTTGACTCTATTTGTTCAATATTTAACCGAGGATCTAGGTTTCATTGTACAAGAGAGTGTCGTCGTTGGTGATTTTGGACTCACAGAAACGCATATACGCACACGTACCAGAGGTCGTGGAAAGAGCAAGGCGCGGAAGAATACTCAGAAAGCGAAGTACATTTTCAATCGCTTGATCAAGGACACGGTTGAATACGCCAACTACTTTAACCCTGACTACCGAGTGGAAGCACAAATGCTCGGCCTGCCTGAGTTGGTAAGTGAATTGCAGAATGGATGATGGTTCACTGACTGGGGTGGAAAGGTCAAGCCATCGACAGACATGGAAGAAATAAGGCCGAAGAGAGTCGACCGCAATTGTGATCCCCACGATGAAGACCAGCGCCCCACAAAAAGGATCAAAGTCTCTGTCACTTGCGGAGTAGACCTTGCTGAGTAACTAGCCGCATGCTATTAGTGTACAGTGTCTGGATCTGTAGAGAACACGATGGCGCACTAGAGCGCTGTCCGTGAGTCGTTCCCGCGAACCATCAATAGAACCAAAAATGCGGAATTGATGAGGCAGCCGGCCCTAAAGTCGTGAGGCATAAAATTGCGTTGGTAGCTCACAGCAAACCAACCCCCCACGATCTGGCCATTTGGCCCCTCGTCAGTCGAGTAGCGTGTCTGGCGGTTTAACTCGTGGGGTCCTCGCAGGAGATGAAGTAATGGTGCACGGCATAGACTGTACCTCCGTATCTCCCGCCTGTTGCTCCTCACAGCATGTGGGCTCGTTAGTGTGGTATACATTGATTTGCAATATGTATTGTACTACCAAATTCCGGGGCAACCCAACGCACAATCGATATCAAAGCGTCCAGATACCGGCAGCCCGGAAAGTTGTGACCTGCGTTATATACTCCTCCAAAAGGTTGTGACACTCCCTCCAATCCACTGTCCATATCACTTGATTAGATCTACCCGTCCAACGTAATCTGCAGCAATGCCCTACAAACTATCTGCAACACTTCGAACGCACTCCTCCGATGTAGGTGGTCGTCAGATCAGCTGTGCGTTTGTCTTCACTATCACTAAAGGTGCGCGCCGTAAGCTCGCCAACGGACGGCCTCATACTGTCCGCGTCTCGTGATTCCACCGCGATTGCCTGGCAACGAGATGCCTCCAACCAATTCCTCCCTGAATCGATATTCAAGGCAAGCTCGAGATATGTGAATGCCGTTGCGTATATTTCTCCGACCCCAGACGCCCCGAAAGGTATGTGTAAGCTTAGATCTCGTACTCGTGCCTGCACTCATGGCAGCTATGAAGGTTATGCCGTCACTGGAGGACAGGACACCTCTATCAATATATTTTCTCTTGATGCCCCAAAAGACGACCCAGATTTTACCCTGCTCGGCCATACAGAAAACGTTTGTGCCCTAGACGTGACCCCAGGTGGAACTATACTTTCTGGTTCTTGGGATCGGTAAGTCACTATGTCACGACCTGGTTTTGATGTGCTCAACTCCATTCTATTAGGATCGCCAAAGTTTGGAAGAATTTCCAGCTGGCATACGATCTAAAGGGACACCAGCAGTCTGTTTGGGCTGTGTTAGCTATTGAGGAAGATCAATTCCTGACTGGTAGGGCCAACGTGTTAACACTGTGGGCACTCTAAAACCCGATGTTAGGCTCGGCAGATAAAACTATCAAGCTATGGCAACAGCATAAGCTGGTCAATACCTTCAATGGTCATCAGGATGCTGTACGTGGGCTGGCGAAGTTACCTGACATTGGGTTTGCATCGTGTGCCAATGACAGGTTGGTAAACCCAGCGTATTCAGCTGACCTGCGTGATCTGACCTATTGTAGTGAAATTCGGGTGTGGACGTTTGGTGGTGATTTAGTTTACACACTTTCAGGCCACACATCGTTCGTGTACAGCCTAGCTGTCCTCCCAAACGGAGGTATTGTCTCCAGTGGAGAGGATAGATCGGTGAGAGTTTGGCAGGGTATGTGGAATTCCCTTGTCGAGTAATAATGCTCAATCCTCTCTCTAGATGGAGAATGTTCACAAGTCATCGTTCTGCCTGCTATATCTGTTTGGGCAGTGTCAACCATGCCCAACGGAGATATCGTCAGTGGTAGCAGTGATGGCGTGGTCCGCGTCTTTAGTGCAGTAGAAGAACGCTGGGCACCAGCAGCTGAGATCAAAGAATACGAAGAGACAGTTGCTAATCAGGCCTTACCGACACAGCAGGTCGGCGACGTCAAGAAAAGCGATCTCCCAGGACCCGAAGCCCTGGCTCAACCAGGTAACGTTATGTCATTAGCGGTTGTCCCCCAATTAACTGGCGGTAGGGAAAAAGCCGGGCGAAGTAAAGATGATCCGAAACGGGGACATTGTTGAGGCACATCAGGTATATCTCCAACCTATCAACAACAGACAAGCAATTTATGTTCGATTAGTGGGATTCTGCTAGTTATCAATGGCAAAAAATAGGAGATGTTGTGGACGCGGTTGGTCAAGGACGGAAACAGTTGTACAATGGCAAGGAATATGACTACGTCTTTGATGTCGACATTCAAGATGGTGCACCTCCTCTCAAATTGCCATACAATGTTACAGGTGTGCAAACTTTTAATTCCCTTTTACTGCCCCCTGATTTTTGAAAGACAACCCGTACAGTGCGGCACAGAAATTTCTGCAAGATAATGACCTGCCTCTGACATACCTCGATGAGGTCGTCAAATTCATTGAGAAAAACACTTCCGGCGTAAATATTGGTGGTGCTAGTGAAGAGTATGTAGACCCATACACAGGTAAGTGATCTATCCCAAATCCACGGTGCTTATGCTTAACCACCCTAACAGGGGCTTCGAGATATCGCAGCAGTGGCGGAAGTGCTGCATCAAGTGCCGCTTATTCAGATCCTTTCACAGGGGCTTCACGCTATGTGAGCACAGCGGCCGCACAGCCCAGTAACGTTTCCTCGTCCGATTATTCGGACCCTTTCACCGGCGCATCAAGGTATACAGGTGCTGTTCAACCAGTGGCCGCGCCAGTTCTTAAGATCTTGCCTGCGGTACGACCATTAATACATCATCCAAACCATCACAGGTATAACCATCCACCAGGTGGCCCCAGTGACGTTCAAGCAAGCTAATATCCCTGCCATGCAAGGCAAACTGCTGCAGTTTAACGAGGTTCTGCGACATGAGATAGTAAGTTTGTTGATCACAGAGCCTTGGCCGTCCCTAAGGAAAACGAAAGTCCACCTCCACAATGGCAATGCATCCGGAAGAATCCAATTCATTTGATGATATCTTCGCCTACCTAACTCAAGTCACTGCTTCTCCAGAGTGCAGACCATCAAGCCCGCTTTCACCTTCCCACGTTGAAGCCATTATCAACATTCTAGAACGATGGCCGCCGTCCCAACGCTTCCCAGGTAAACTCACAGGACTTCCTTTGACGGATTTTTATTCACCCAATCACCGACAGTCATCGATCTGGGTCGTCTGCTAGCAGGATTCAGCCCTGATGTACTCCGCGACACGGCGTTAAAGACACGTTTCCTTGCTTCTCTATTTGCAGCTGCAGAGTGGACAGAACCATGGACTAGCTCACTGCCTAAGCCCCGAGAGACCAATATCCTGCTGGTTTTCCGTACACTTGCCAATCTATTCCAGGAAGGGTCTGAGAAACTTGACCTTTCTTGGATCGATGTGGTTTGTACACTGTTATTCGGCTTTGTTGGCTGAACCAAGTGACGGCTGTTATCCAGGTTTTGTTATCACTGAGTCAAGTCAATTACGAAACACTGAACAAAGCACAACGCGTGGCCTTAGCCACTATCTTGTTCAAGTAAGAGCTCTTAATAATATGCCTCAAAAATTGATCCCGATGCGAGGCGAACAGCCTCTCGTGCCTGGTCCTACGGGCTACCGCTCCGTCAGCCCTACGTGACCAAGCACTAGAACGGGCGTTGGCAGTACGTTGGCCGTTTGCCCCATATGTCACTCTTCTAAATGCTGTACAGGTTGTGAATGGGGAGAGATTAGACTCTGAGGCTGTTTACCGACAGCTCGTTGGGATTGGAAACTTGGCATGTATTTCCACGGTGATCGGACATGCATCACTAACCTGAATGCAGGTATACAACGCAAAGAACTCAGGGAATAGACTCAATACTGCACAGGTGAAAGACGTGAAAGCTGCCCTCAGCACTCTTCCTGCAGTATTCCCAGAAGAACGTATCCAGACCGTAATCAAGGAGATACTCTCATTGCTCTGAGGAAGAAGGAGAATGGACATTACAGCGTGTAGCACTTTCACTTTCGTTGTAGGATTAGAAACTTTAGCGGGCTTTCTCTCGGGAATTAGTTATTACCACCAAGTTTGGTCTTGTTAGGGTCTTAACGTCAACCTGAATTATGACATGGTCTGCAGCTTCACCCTGATCCCGATGGCAGTCGGTGCAAGGCTCTTCATCGTCCGGCATGGTGAAACCGATGCCAATAAGAGCGGGATTATACAAGGCCAGTTAGATACCCCGCTAAATGAGCATGGTAAAAAACAAGCCAGACAAGTTACCGACGCCCTCCGGACGATTCCCTTTGGCAAAGCATACACAAGCGATTTGCAAAGGGCCGCAGATGTGAGTCACCGGATGCATTTGAGCTACGAGATCTAATGGAATATGAGGATAGACTGCGGCCTGTATATTGAGGCATCACCCAGAATTGCTCAACAGTCTCGAGAAAACCCAGGCCCTACGCGAGCGGGTACGTAAGCATTTTGTGTGAGGTACGTTCACATAGAACCAAATCATTGAACGCGTGTAATTCGCATAGCTCATGGGCGACTTGCAAGGGAAGCACATATCAGAGTTCTCCATCAAAGGGGACTTTGAGACAACATCGGCTTTTATAAGTCGGGCTACCTCGTGGTGGAGCGGAATTATACCCAAACTTGTCGAGGAAGCACAAACAACGGAGGATAAGGAGCCTATGGCAGTGCTTGTCGTTACCCATGGGGTTTTATAAACACGCTCCTCAGCGAGCTGCGAAGGCGGAAGACGGTATCCTGCGGCAAAAATGTTTCCATTGGGAAATGCCCCAATTGTTCGATCACCATCGTGGATATCTACCGCGATCACAAGGGTGCTGTGATTCAATACGGGGATGTAGCGCATCTGAAGGATGACGAGATGGCGGATAATGTGGACGAGGAAGTTATGGATAGTCATCCATGAATGACCTGTGGTTTCGTGCCTATACAATGACGATTGGGGATCGAGTTCGAGCGCAATGACCGTTATGCATCGAATTTTTACTTGTTATGTGAGTATTTGAGCTTGGGCAATAGACCACTGGATTCACATCACGGTGAAAGCAAGCAAGCTCTTTGAGGCAAATGGCATTTGTTCTTTATTATGCGAACTAAGCACGAATGCGGTTTAACCAGATTTTCACTATGCAAAGCATGGCTGAGCTTTGGACTCCAACTGGCATCATGCGGGTGCAGTTCTCCGGTTCGTTGGTCACTGTCACTCCATGCTGTCCTTCAACGAAAGTGAATGATGCCCATCGCCGAAAAGATCAATTACTCCCAGACCCTCGTATTTTCGCAGTGTCTACATGTAGGATTTTTGGGCATGACATCGACTGACACCCTTTATTTTTCCCGCATTTGGAAGCTTTGCATGCATGTGCTTCTCTGGAGTACCGGTCAAAAATCGGTAAAAGCACTGCCATGGTGTAGTGCTCGGCATACTCAGATAGGGGTGGTAGGTAGGGATGTGAGTCCTGTGTTCAATGGTCAATTAGTGCTTAACGTTATCAACAGTGGTGACCGTCTGAAGTAATCCAGAACACCCCTTGCGTGAGTGTAGATTTGCGGTCAGAGTTTTTTGCTCACCTAAAGTAGCTCCTGCAGCTCCCGCATTTGTTATGATCGGAGGATGACCTAAAGCGTATTTCAAAAAATATTTTCTCGGGTTTCAGTTTATGTGCTGCATGAATGAAGCATACAGAGTACCCCAATACGCTGTCTCCCATTGCACCCCCTTTTTAAGAAAACGCGGAAAGTTTGGTTCTCCATGTGGGTGGGTACCTCTGGCCCTTATTATAGTATGTTCTCACGTACACACACAGCTTGCGGATGCCGGTTACCTGTGTACCGCAGGTTGTGTGTATTGTCCAGTGAATGCAGGTATCTGATTCTGGCTTGTCAGGTGCCAAGATGTGGGGTATCCGTTATCTCGATGATTTTCAATAGGTGATCATCGAAGAGGACATTTCCAGTTACGGAACTAATCGCAAACGTTCCTTAACCTGGAACCAGTGCGTCGGGACAACACGTGGTCATTGAATGGCTGAATTTTAACATGCAGAATGCGTGAAGGCGGTGCAACTGTTTATTGCTATCTCCTCACTTATACCCTGTGGTAGAAGTCCCTCCCTCTCTTTTTACCTTCAGTCAACCTGGCTTGCTGCTATGTCCGCCAACGAGAGAACCTCCCTTCTTGCGAATGGCTCTTCAGGATACTCAGGATTACCCGAACGCAACGGAGAAGCTCTCAGTCGCCTTCTAGCGCATGACCCTCCTCCGGAACCTTCGTGGTTCTTATCATTCCAGAATCTCATTTTAAGCAGCCGGTTCAATATCCTGCTTGTTTTCGTCCCTCTGACGTATCTGGCTCACCGGCTTGGATGGAACGGAACAGCAGCGTTCTGGATCAGCTTCCTTGGCATTATGCCATTGGCCAAGGTGAGTTCACGAAGTTGAACTCACTAGATCTTGGTAGTAAACCTGTACAGCTCTTGGCGACTTCGACTGAAGAAGTAGCCCGGTGTGTAGGTCCAACGATTGCTGGGTTGCTGAATGCGACTTTTGGAAATGCCGTCGAGGCCATCGTTGGCATCGTGGCGTTATTTAAAGGTATCGTCTTACTGCCATAATAACAACTTGCACGTGGTAACACGAATCTTACTAGGTGATCTGGATATCATCAAGAGATCTGTAAGTAAAAGTTAGGTGCTGATTCTTTCACCCTTGTCCTCATTCTTTGCGTCGGTAGATGCTTGGCTCCATCCTGTCCAATATCCTCCTCGTTCTCGGGTGCTCGTTCATAGCAGGTAGGTGTTACCAGTCCTTTGCCACCTCAATCGATAGATCTCTTAATTGCGGTCCAGGCTCTTTTAAGGAGAGTGAAAGTAGCTTTACTCAGGTTGCTGCCCAAGTGTGAGTCTTGTCTCCTTGGCAGATTCTTCATTATGCTAACGTCATTCATCTTAGTTCCAGCTCGGTAAGGGTCCAAGTACCAATTCAAAATTGACCCCTGACTGGCATTCATCTAGTTGATGACTCTAGCTGTTATCAGTAAGAAAATACCTCAATCTGCTACAAGCTGGGTTATAACTTTCTTTAGCCATGGCCGTTCCCGCTGTACACTCGTCCTCAACTTTTGTCAATGGCCATTTTACTAGTGAGCATCTCCACAATATATGACCTTCATTTATCTAACGGCCTACCCCAGCGGATACCGAGGCCGACAGGGAGGACCAGCTTATCATTTCCCGAGTCACGGCTGTGATTTTACTATTGGTTTACTTCCAATATCTCTACTTCCAAGTAGGTGCACCTATTTTTATCATCGGTGCCTGAGATTGAACCCTATCGTAGCTTAAATCTCATAGCTATCTGTTTGATGATACGGAGGCACAGAATGACGAAAATGAAGGACAAGCAAAAATTGAAGAAGAGCCCCTGATGAACAAGCAAGCCGCCACCGTTTCGTACGTTTAGCTAAATACTTCATTGTCCCTTCGCTAAAAGAATGCCAGACTGCTCGCCATCACGCTTCTCGTTGGCTACTGTGCTGATATACGTATGTTCCTTTCTGACTAACACAGCGACTCGCCACTGATGTGATAATAAAGTCCTTGATTCCGTTGAGACCGTAGCACATCAATCGGGTCTCTCTGTAGCATTCATTGGTATGATTCTTATACCCTTCGTCGTGCGTCGGACAACTACTTCGTATCGTATGCTTCACCTGACTTGCTGCCTTATAGGCGAATGCGGCGGAACACGTATCTGCCGTCATAATGGCACGAAAAGGAAAAATGGAATTGGCAGTGTCCATCTGTGTTGGTAGTTCAATTGTATGTTCTCTTGTTTAATGACGAGTGTTAGCCTTCTGATTTCTTTCCCCAGCAAATTGCCACATTCGTCTTCCCGCTACTCGTTGTTGTAGGCTGGATGTACGTCCTGTGTACCCTCGGGTGATTGCACACTCTGACCCCGCACACCTTCAGCATCGACCGCGAGTTGAGCCTGGTCTTCACAGTTTTCGATGTGAGTGGCCTTGAGTACTATAATCATCCTCTGACCCCGCTTTGCAGACGGTTGTTTCAATCTTTTCCGTCATGCTGGTCAATACCCTTGTGCAGTACGCCCTTTCCGCTAGACACATCCAAATGGATTATCTCACCTCCTTTGTAGGGATGGCAAATCTAATTATATGGAAGGTGTTATGTGCGTTAAGCCTCCATGAGTTTCTGTTCGGCTTTCTAACTATGGTGTGCATGTAGGCTGCTTGCACTTTACGGCTGCCTTGCATTTGCTTGTGCGTAGTTTCTCTCTGGTGGTGTTGTGATATCACTAACAGAACTGTACCACAGATTCGCGCATAGAACACTAACTCTAGCCAATTAATCTAGCTATGTCTTTGTTGATAGCTATGCCTGTCATATCTTACTTTGAAATACTCACACTCCTTTCACCAAGTACGGTCGCTACCTACTCGCCTTTGGCACGATAGTGTATAGACAGGAAGGCATTAACAGGTTCTGCATTACCATACTGTTCCTGGGGGTCCATCTCTCCATGTACTTATAAGCTTGAGTGCTGAATCACTGGAAAGTGTTCCCACTTACTATAACAGGGAGCTGACATAGGACATCACACACCACGTGAATGCTGTGACAATAATTAGGGACTCTAGTATATTGCTCAACCACAACTACCAATGGCACGCAGCAACAGCGAAGACTACTCTGATTCTGAGGAAGCGCAGCCTGGATCTGGCGATCATGAACTAAGAAGCGTTGAAGACTACAGCAACTCCCCAGGCCGTGGACCCGTGTTTGTTGACGAACAAGGGAACCCGCGTCTGTTCTGCATTAAGAACCTCAAAGTTCCCGGACGCAGCAAAGAATACGCAGTTAGCATGCGACGAAAGCTAAAAGATCTTGTTAAGGTATGAAATGCTCCATAGTCTATGTTTGCCTACTGAGGCCGCGCATCAGCAACATGGAGGCGCACTCATCAAAGATCCGCTCAAGGCAGACAGAGACGTTACTGTGATTATACCACAGGAAATAAAGAAGGAAACACGCCAGTTAGCGTATAGCGCCTATAAAATCATCAGACACGATATTTGGGTGGAACACGCCACATTCATTCGTGAATGTATAGGTACCGGGATTTTTCAGCACGATGTGCCACCTAAGCGAGGTGGTCAGTTGGGGCGGTCAGTCCTACTCTGCATTGTGCTATGGAAGGAGATTAAAACTATCTGTGCAGCCGCAATTCATGGAATGAGGAAGATGATAGGTCTTTAGCATGGTTTATCAGCAGACATCCAGACAGGGGACGGAGCTTCGGAGAAAAAGTATACGAGAAGCTGTTTGAGGGGGTAGGCTGTTCCAATGGCTCAGAAATTGTTTCTTATCCCCACACACACAGGCAAGGGATCTGACGAACCCACCCTCTTTCGTCCTCCGACATACTGCGCAAAGCTCGAGGGAGCGCTACAGAAAGAATAGAGTCAAGTTTGATCCAATTATTGACGCTTTTCAGGAAGAATTCCCGCCAAAACGAAAGCGTGAATCCAATACGGAAGAGGACGATGGTAATGGCGAGGACGGCGAATATATGATTGAGCAAGCTGAGAATGATAGTGTTCGACGTCCTAAAAAACGACGAACTGCCTATACTGATTCGGGCTCTTTCCGGGGAACTGCTGTAGGTGCTAAAAGCAAGGGGAAAACAAAAGCTCAGCCTGAAGATGACATCCCTGAGGATGAGGGTCAGGGAAGGTGAGTCACGATATTATCTTCGTCAACACCTTATTTACACATGCTCAGTAGCGAGTATCAAGAATTCGATCCAGAGCCTGGGCCTTCTGGAACGCAACATGCGTCAATTCCCCCGCCGACATATTTTAGTCAGGTCATCATTAATATACCAGACCCAGAACCTGCGCCGCCTCCAAATCGCCGACGAACTATGCCCACACGAGGAGCAAGGAGAGGGAGACCACTTGCTAATGTAGAACGATCGCTACGCAAAAGTTCAGAACCCACTGTCCCGCAAGGGCCAACTCCGGATACGCCACCGGGTGAGATAATAGAATTGGAGGAGGATGAAGAAACACCGATCTCCACTGTGAATACAACTCCATCGCCACCACCATCACCTCCCCTACCATCGTTCCAGGAGGTCATTTCAACACCAGTCCTGGCTTTTCCTAGAAGGCGAGCTGCATTGGGACATCCTGGCAACGCGAATGACGCCCCGTACAGAAATACTAGGGCACACCCACAATCTGTTGAACGTGACACGCAGCAGCATCCAACACGAACAGAGACAGGTGTCGTGCACCTAGACACCCCGGTCGATGACGAAGAGGAGGTCCAGGAGGTCTCACAACACCTTCAGCAGGATATGGATAGCTCTGAACCTGCCCTAGTGGTCGTGGCAGAAACCTACGAAGATGAGCGTAATGTAGAGGACATCCTTGTGCAAGATGTCAGTGCTGGAAGTGCTGGGTCCAGCGTTTCGCACATGGAGGGAGGTGAAGAGGAAGAGGTAGAAGGGGTTTTGCAACCTGACGAGGACACTGGCTCTGGAGTCACGATTGGACCCCAGCAACACGCAAACCCGCAGTCAGAGCCTGAGTCTCGGAAGAAGGATAGAGCCACTGACGAGGAAGGAGGACTGACCTCGGATGACGAAGAAACGAACTACGTGTTAACACAGCCGCAGCCACCATCGCCTCCATTTTCCCGGGGGTCAAGTGTGGAGGAGGACGATCACGCGAAAGACATCCTCAGGAGATTCCATACAACGATGTCTGTTAACGGTTCTCGGGCTTTCAGACGATCATACCTCGCTGGTGGCAGTGAGAAGTCGGCTTCGCGGGCGCCCGTTCCTTCTGCAAGCGCTGGTATTCAAAACCGATCTGCACTTGACCTCGTATATGGACCGCAGGATGACGACCAAGCCCAGAGTATAAGTCAAGGGCTTAGGCAAAAACGACCTCCCAAACAAGATGCGTTGAGTCAGCCCCGTGCGCGAGAGAGATCGGCCTCTAGTATAGATTCGTTCCCATTATCGGGCACCCGAGCTAGTCAAGCAAAACGAGTGTTGGAAGAGCAGGAGCGCGATTCCCCGTATAGACCACCTTCTGGCACCAGAGCAGCTAGGGTAGCACCCGAGTGATATAATGACATGATGTCATGATGGTCATTATTTCGGTTCATCTGATCTCATTCAATTTAGATGGGAGGAGATCTGTATACCCCTGTCTGAATTATTCTTCTGTATTTACTTTATGAAAGCTAATAATCAGTACGCAAAGATTAATATCTTAACAATTATCGGGAACCAAACCATTTGACCAAGTACAAGGGAGATGGAAGTATACAACATACTGGTTATCTGCTATGACAGTTAGGCGATAAAGGACTAGAGATAAATTAGAAGTAGTATTATTGTCACTTTGGGCCAGAGCAAACAGTTACGACATGAGATCAAGCTGGAGTTCTTCAAATTTGCTCCGTGCAAGCCGAATATTGAGCCTCACAGCAGCAGCCTCTGCAACGGCACCTCAGTCGCACAGTGACGCAGGACTCAATTGTACAACGCACCTATTGTCGGATCGTGGATAATAACCAGCACATAAGTATTCCGTGTCAGTTCATCCAAAACCGCAGTAAAATTGTGTAACTCCATCTCCATTGAATGCATCTCGCCGCGTATCCGCGAACAAGTGTACTTGAACATCTTGACAAGTTCGGATGTTCGTTCATACCGAATTGGATCAAGCTTGTGTGGGTCGTCTTCGTCTTCGAGGTCCACACCGGGTGCTTTGGGTGTTGATGAAGCGGCGATCATGAGGAAGGTTGTACGTTCGAACAGGATGACTTCGGTAGCGTTACATGCGGTAGCGAACAGGGCGAGGTGCTTGGAGAGCGTAGTTGCGTTCGGGATGAGAGTGTGAACAATATTTGACCAGGCCTAACAACATGACAAGGTGGGTCCAGTATGAACGTGACCCGCGGAGAGGTAGACCCACCTTATACAGGGTCTCGTCATAAATGCTGGTTCCAAAGATAGTGAGGTCCTCTTCGATACCGGCCTCCTCTAGCTCCTTCTTCTTCTTCTCGAATGTAGCCGCTCTTGGCCCCCTGACCAAATCCATCTTGTGTATAAGAAGGAAGACGGCGGCCTCCGGACTATACTGCCTCAGTCCCTCCAAGCAGTCACGGAAATACTCGAGATCCTTATTTAGTTCACGACTTTCCACATCAAACACGTAAATCATGACCCCGACTTGCTGGAAGACAGTGGCGCGCTGGGTTGTCAGGTACGAGTCCATGAAGGAGTCTTGTCCACCGCAATCCCAAAGGTTGAGTATAAGGTCGCCAAGGAAGCGGACATGGTTCTGTTCAACGTCGATGGTCGCGCCGAGTCTGGAAGTCAAGCTTGCTGGATTATTGGAGCTACGTTGGACGTGGTTGTAAGCACCATTAGTGGATGGGGACATCAGTTGGCTTACAAGATGAGTGACCGCATGGAGGTCTTGCCGCTGCCCGATGCGCCCATAAGCAGGACCTTGGGATGAACACGTATTGGAAAGGGCGGCATCAGAAAAGGTAAAGATAATGACCTTTCTCTTCATTGTTGTGTGTGTTTGGAAGAGAGGACAGTAGGAGGGTGGGGAGTGGTGGATGGAGGGACGGAGAGCAGCGCTTAGGTGATCGGTCAGCGGAAAGTTGGATATAGCCGAGTTGAGATATGTGTATATCACCCGGCGGGTCAACGTTGCTACACTTGATTTATACATTGTACATTCTTCCTTTTCAGTCTACTCAATCTAATTGAATTTCCCTTCTGCCCAACGCTTGGTCTGTGCAGCCATCTCTACCGCAGCCAGTCCCCAGTCTTCCCCGTGGTTGTGCCCTTTGTTCTGGCCTGTACCCAAACCGGCTCGCTCAAGTGCTTGATCGTCCGTCAGCGCTGTCAGCACTCCGAATATCACGGGCACACCCGTGTCCAACTGGACTTTCATCAACCCGTGCGATACACTATCGCTAATGTACTCAAAGTGCATGGTTTGCCCTTTGATGAGAACACCAATCGCGATGACGGCATCAAATGGTCCTGAGGGCACAATAATGGACGTCGCACCGCCTGGCGCTGGAGTGTTGGAACGGGATGCAAGGCTAGGCGATGAAGTACCGAGTCCGCCTAGTAGATCGCCGACAGTGGATCCGGATTGCACACGGGATCCGGTTATGGCTCTGATTGATGGTGGGCGATGAGAGATTAGATACAGAGTGGAGGCCAGCTACATACTTTGAGCAAGCAAAGGGAAGCTCAAAGCTTCCCGGTACGCTCTGAAGAACGATGTTGTGATCCTTAACGCCGCGCTCCTTGAGCTTGCGGATGGCACCGTCTACCAAGGCATCGATGATGGGCCTGTTCCATCTGGCGTGGATGATGGCTATACGTAAGGATGAGCCATCGTAGAGGGTCTCTGGCTGTCCGATTCCTTTAATGGGGCTCATCGTCGCGGTATGGTGTTAGGCAGTCGTGGGAATATTTTACCTTTACTGTATATCTTAATTGCTTCCAAATTTTTGCAATCTCTGGCCGACATACACTGTTCATCCGTCGTGGCACCCGCCTCGGCGACCTTTCTTTACACAATGGACCCCAATCTAGCGAGTAAGATATCAGATTGCTCGTTGCTCACCCTGTACTCAACGGCTCCCAGCGACATATACCCTAATACACTCGTTTCTGACGAAACATGACCACGGCAAGGCTGCTCAGGCAGTGAGGAAGGCCGCCAAGGATGTTGTAATACTTAGAGACGACGTCACAATAGATGGTCCCCAGCTTGACGATATAGTCAAGGAATGGAAGGCATTAACTGAAAAGAAAGACGCTAGTGCAAGCTCGTAGGTGCTGCTCATCTCTTATCAGGCTCAGGCTTACGCACAGCGTTAGCTCAGATTCCGACTGTATGTTCGTTACGTCCATTTGCTTGTCAGCACAAGTCTCATGATGGTACAGCATCCTCTGACTCTGACTCAGAGAGTGACTCCTCAAGTTCAGACTCCTCTGCTCCATCCAAGTCCAAAGTGAAAGCATCCAAGGATAAGAAGGAGAGAAAGGACGAATCTGACGATAGCAACGATACTAGCGATTCGAGCTCTGATTCAAGTTCAGCATCCACCACAAAAGCAAAAGCAAAAACGAAGCAAGCATCCAAATCATCTTCCTCCGACAGCGACTCGTCGGACTCGGATTCCGATTCGGATTCGAGTTCTTCAGCAGGTTCGTCTTCGGACTCAAAGAAGGCAAAAACGAACGCCATAAAAGAAGACTCGTCGTCGGGTAGCGATTCCTCGGATTTGGAGTCGAGTTCATCAGATTCTGACGCTGGCTCCAAACGTCCTCAAGAGAAAAGGCAGCCAGTTGCACTGGGAAAGAAGTTGCCAACGCCAAGTACGCATCGAATCTTCAACTCTTCGAACTCACATTTTTACGAATGCTTTTCAGGCTCGGACTCATCAGACAGTGATTCCGGTTCCGAGTCTGGTAAGTTCAGTGCGGGATATATTGTTTGAAGCAATGCCTATAACAACAATACAGACGATGAATCTAGCGACTCTGAAAGAGACGTCTCGAAGGAGGAAACCAAGGCAAAAACGACACAAAAGCCAAAAAAGAAAGGGACATCATCAGATGACAGTGCTTCCAGTAAAACTTTATCAAGTGATGCCTCACAAAAGTCGCCCAAGAGGAAGACAAAGGAGGAAGAGTCAGAAGATAATGACGATTCTTCAAGTTCAGAATCTTCCGATGCCGAATCAAGCGCAGACGAAAAGCCCAAGCCCAAATCAGCCCCCACGCCCTCTAATAGTTCCTCAAACGAATCGTCCAGTGCTCAGTCAGAAGCACCCGCCACGAAGAAGCGCAAGATTTCAGAGGGTGGAGATGCAGTCACGACCGCTACGGCTAACGACCAACAATCCAAAAATCATCAGTGGAAATCAAATGGACAGCGTAAAACTAATACACCATTCAAGAGGGTGGATCCATCGAAATTGGACGCCAAACTTGCACCGGTTATGGACAACCGCTATGAAGCCAAGGTGCGCGATATTTTCTCTTCTATGGGATTATTCTCAAGATGGGCGTAGGCGGGTCCATCCAACGACTACGGCCAGCGTGCCCATCAAGACCTTATCATCACCCGTGGTGCTGGTTTCAGGAAGGAGAAGAACAAGAAAAAGAGAGGGAGCTATAGAGGTGGCGAGATTACGGTACGCATGTCGTCTCGTGCTAGTAGTGCTTCAGTGCAATTGACTGGGATGCTTTAGATGCAAAGCCATAGTTTCAAGTTTACGTGAGATAGATGTTAGGCTGAGTCGTAATCTGTAACCTTATCGTCATTATGCCCTCGCCCTGAGGCACATTCGCAAATTACAACCACTTCAAGGGGACCTGAGAAAAGTCAGAGTGAATGAACACCAAGGAGGGTGAGTGGGCACCTGACCGACTATGCTCAAGCCTGCCGCACCCCAGGGTCTCCAGGACGGCAGTGCATGTCTACGCCCAAGTGCATTTCTCCAGAACGCCCGACCTATGCTACACTAGAAAAGCCCACGATACACGCGGGGTGGTGGTCCAGGAACCCTACACGGCGTAAATGTTGTAGAGTGACCTAAACCGGTTATGTCGGTGTACATATGATCCCGGACGACCCATATTTCGTCCGGTTCCCACCCGCAAGCGTTGACCTATTCAGATACCCATTACTATGAGATATATGCAGTGTCTGCCTTGGTTCCCTAAACTTTAATCCTTGGGAAGCTACCATGGCTACGTTTATGCTTCCAGATGGAGCCAAGCTCGCATATGACGTCTTGGGCTCAGAGCATCTAGGGAAGGCTCTGCCCATCGTGCTCATAGGTGGCATGAGCTCGAGGAGAATTGACTGGGAAAGACTGTCGAGCAGCTTGCAACAAGAAAGACCCGGTATGTTCAGTCTTACTTTAAATTCCCGCCTTGGCATTGTGACTTATAATATATGTTGCCCGACTTCAGTCTTGCTGTTTGATCACAGGTAAGTTGGCATCGGTCGACCCATGATATCTTCTAATATGCTCACTGCTACGTTGGCCTCTCATGCATCCACAGAGGTATAGGAGACTCGAGCTTAACTCCTGCTGGAAACGAAATCATGACAATGGAGATGCTCGCGAGGGATCTTGTGCACCTGCTAAAGCACTTAGGCTGGCAAGAACTGGCCATCTGCGGGTTCTCACTGGGGGGTCAGTACACTCGGGAAAGTGATGTCCTACCGCGCAAGCTGACCCTCGACCTACAGGCGTTGTTGCCCAGCAAGTTCTATTCCTTCCTTACCACCCCACGAACCCAACACCGCTGCCCTTCCGTCTTACCCATCTCCTTCTAACTGGTACCATGATATCTGTATTAAAGGATTTAAAACGATACGGGTTGAAGGTCAACACCTCCGTCCCGAACACGGACAAGCCCCTCACCCCGGAGCAGAAGAAAGAGCTCGTGAGGCCGACTCTGGAATCCACATTCGATCCGGAGTGGGTCAAGGATCCTGCTAACCGAGAGAGATTTAGTTGGTGGCTGGAGCGCATGATTTTGAAGAGGTGGGTGATTCCTGTATGTGACCGCACAGATGGAATTCAGTCTCGACCCATTATTGCTGGCGACAGGCCGATACGGACAATAAGTAAGTCAATCTGCGCGCCTGGGAGACAGGAATTTATGCCAATGTTTCCCATCTAGTTATGCAGGGCCGGGCGGTATGTTTCCCCGTCTCACAGAGTGGATTTGGCATGCTTACCGGCCTATCAGATTATGAAATTCAATTTTGATGGGCTATACGATAAAGTACCCAAAGATACCAAAATCCTCGTCATTCACGGAGAACTTGACCTCGTGCTTCCATTTTCTGGCGCGTTAGAAATCATGCAGAAGTTGCCACAAGCAAAGTTTGTTAATATCGGTCCACACCCTGGTCAAGTCCCCCACTTGCAATTTGGTCATCACTGGTTCGAGTACTTTGATATCAAGGTTTGGCATGACGTTGTCACTAGGTTCCTGCTGGATTCAGGAGGAAGGCGGGCGCTTCTATGATATATTTATAGGCTGTACAAGCAATGCTCTAGTTAGGATAGAGGTCGGACCCAATCAATCGTAATCCATCCCGAATCTATGAGACGATCGCGAGGCCTCCAATATCTCTTGTGGTGATTTGTAGTCTGGTCTTCCGTCTCAGTGGGTTGCATTACTGAGCGTTCAGGTCCTAATATTTGCGAATGTAGGACCCGAATGCTTTCTAAATCTCCTTCCCCTCTAATTAGCACAACTCTCGGCCAATACCATCGCGTATGTGTCTTCACTTGGGCCTTCCAACCGGATTCCAAGGCATGTGCAAGTTCGGATTGAACTTGTTCGGAAACCTGGCCCAAGTTGAATCGAACAAGAAAGCGACAATCGTAGAGTACCTCGATGGGTTCTATAGCGGAAGTGCTTTTCAGCTGTTCTGCGAGAAGCTGCGTAACGTCAACTTCTAATGGATTATCGACATTCCGTTCGGTCAAGATTCTCTTCTTCAATGGCGGTTGTCTGGAGGCAAGCCAAGCAATAACATCCCCTCGTTCTATCCCGGAATTCTTTAGTCGGTCGGGTGTCTTGATACGCCCGTCGCGAACCAGCACAGGCATCCACAAGACGCCGCCTCCAGCAACAAACATGGATTTATCTGAGTTTGGGTCTAGGTCCCAAAGTCTTTCTATAACTTGCTGAACACTTGATCGCCTTCGATTAGCATCGGCACGTAGAGAGCCCCAGCCGTGGAAGGACACATAACGCATGATGCGGAGTACCATGCCAGAGCGGACGAGAGGATCTCTGATGGTTTGTAGAGCCCGAGATGAGACGAGACACGTTCCAATTGGTGATTGTAACATGCATCGTTTCAAACTAGAGTCCACTACGATGCATATGAGGAGGGATTCCATGAAGAAAAGGCTTTGCCGTACCTTGTCTCTCGATGTCTTCGGCTCGGGATGAGAGTAACTGCACGGCGCCACGAAGCTGTTCAATACCCGATGAAAGAGTGATGTCTACAGAATCTTGGGCAGCCAGTGTACTCTCAATCTGGTCAACCTGCTCTTTGATGTGACTTGGTAGTTCTGGCTAGCTTAGCGGCATCAGTCAATACAACAACAAAACTATGAAAGCCTGCTTACCGTATTATCAGGTTCGTGTATTATGCTTCTTAATGCATTCCGAAGGGTGGCTGCTGGTTGGAAGTTTGTCTTATCTATAACATACTCCAATCCGTGTTCGTCGCAGGTAGCAAGGATCCGATCCTATCCAGCCCATAAGCTTGGTATGAGAGCATTGTGAAACGAAGGCCTGGCATACTCACCTTACTGACGTCTAACAATGGCCGGATAATCCACTTGTTTAATCCTTCATAGCCAGCCCAAGCTAGATCTCCCGGGCCCTTGCCATATCCCATGCCCCACCTTCTAACGGGTCTCATACCCCCGGCCCCAATTTCTGTCGTACCCTTTCCAATTCGCATCAACGAAGTCTCAACCTGGTCATCTACATGATGCCCAAACGCAACAATGTCGCATCCGTCTTTTGTTTGCCTCATCATCTCTAAGATAAGGTGGTACCTTGCCAGACGTGCGGTGCCTTCGAATGCATCACCATCCGAAGGGTGGGGAGGGAACGGGGACGTTCCCCATCGTATTTTGGACGTGATATGCTGCATGCCGAGGCCTGAGGCAGTTTTGGTGCATTGTTCGGCCATTGACGCGGAGGATGGTTGCAAGTCATGGTCAACCGTAAGAGAAACTACTCTCTGCGGTTGAACAAGCGCAGGAACGCGTGAAGCATAGAGGTTAAAGGGGTTGGGTGCCGGATTTTGCGTTCGTTTTTCAGAGAGGTATCGGTGGAGGAGGAAGAGCAGACACGTTGAATCCGGTCCTCCTGAATTTGCAACGGCTGCGAAGGAGAGGACGGACAATTAAGCCGGGCTTGACTGGACAACTCAAAGAGTCTTACCCAAAGTTTTTGACCATCCAGTCTGAGGTCGACACTTTGCTATCATGCGCGCAAATTCATCGCTCGTTATTGGCTTGATGGGCGGCATACCGTCGAGCTCAAAGACGGGGACGACACGGAGTTGGTATCATTTCCTGATTAGGCAACTTGGCCTTCACCACGCGTTGCGCGTCATTTCCATTAGCGCTTAACCACCAGCGGGCTTCATATTCCTCATCCCTAGAAATCGTCCAAGAGAAGCACCGGTTTAAACGGGAACACGAAAAAGTCATTCATAATTTCTGCGACAACGTACAAGTATTGTTCCATACTTCGAAAAGGAAGAATAGATACTGTACTATCAAAATTTTGGATGCGCGTAAGACGTACTAACTGGAACGAGAATAAACTCCAGAACGATAAAGGGCATGCATACAAATGCGACGAGAAAGGAACCGGGAGTCGTTGTTAATACTAGTTAGCCAAGGGTCCAGACGAATCGAGGAGAAGTTCAAGTATACGTGTGTGGGTGTATGCACTTGGGTACTATAACAATCAAGATACGTTTGGTAGTACGTAGTGGGCACTAACAGTTACGGGATGCGTGTATGTTATGTGTGCGTGGGTGTGTCGAGGATGTAACGGAAAAATGTGAAAGCAAGCTTTGAAAGAAGCAAGAGGGGGGAAGTCCGTTTGTCCACGATTTTTAGTCCATTCACTGTCCCGTGTGATTGTGTGTGTATGCGTGAGCGAGAGTATGTGCGTATGCCTATGCATATAGAAAGTCCGTAATGCAAGAATAAGACGATTCATGCGATGCGGGAGAAGTGAGGGATAGCGTTGGACGATGTAGTAACGGCATGGTAGGGTACTTGTCAGAAAGGAGGAAAGTTTGTATGAGCCATCGTTTGAAGTGATTAAGAAAAGGAGGAAAAGGAGGGAAGACAACACTTGGCGAGATGATCTTGCCGAGCGATGAGAATTACTATACATTAAAGATCAAAAGAGAGAAGGAAAAGAAGAGTAAAGGACTAGCAGGTGTGAACTACAAGACGCAGTAATATACTCGTAAAACGCAGAAGAGGGGGACAAAAGAAATGTGATAGTTTGGAATTACAGTTTACCAGCAACATGTCATCAAGGAAAAAAAAAACAGCAGTATAAGGAGCACAGATTATGATCAGATGAAACTAACCAGGACATAACCAAGGAAAGGGAACCAAGAAGGAGGTGATCGTGCATACCAGAGGGATATTGATGTCGTCAATGGTGTAGAGACCAACAGATGAATATTCATTTGCTGGTATCATAGTGGGGAGTTGGGATAAACGAATTCATGTCATCGTGACACTGTCAGCTCATCAAGCAGATTAAAAACCCCAAGTATGCTCACATCAAAGACAGGCTGTTTTGCCTCAAAAGTTGGACGCTCCGCTATAATTTTGGCCACCTTGATTACTGATCTGCGCCTGCTGTTGCCCAGCACCTGGAGGAGCAGGGCTTGTATGCCTCAGAACGCTTTGGTGCATCGCTTGAGTAATAGGTTGCTGAGGTAAACTAAACCCCCCCATATTCAGTGGAGCCATTCCCATTCCCATTCCCAAGCCCATCTGCATCTGCATCTGCATCATCGGCGACATTTGATAAGCCAGTGCATTTGCATTGGTCATTCCAAAATTAGCGGGGACTTGTGCTTGTGGGATTTGGGGCGAAAGGGAACCAGAGCTGAGTGAAAGTGGTGCGGGTGGAATCTGGGGAGAGTGGACGGCAGAGGGATTCGGGGATTGACCAGGGGAGGTTGCGTTGGAGTTCAGTTGCTGTTGTTGAAGCTTCTGAATGGATTGCAGCTGGAAGAAGTTTAGACATGCTTGAGGATGATTGTGTTGAAGGCAACTATACCTCATAAAAGGCGAAATCTTGGAGGAGTGAAGTCCTTGCTGGGTGGCTATGGAAGATGCGGAGCATCTCCTGACCAGCATCTGGTGGCAATTCTTGAGTATCACGAGAGTTGGTCACTGGTTTGCGCTCTTGTGTGTTACTGAGAACGATGTGAGGAGCCTATTGGCGTAGATTACGGGGTTATACTTACTTGAGTTTAATGTGGCGAAGGTTCGCATTGGGGATATCTCGCACAAAAATCCAGCGGACTTTAAAGACGCCCTTCCATTTGTCAGATGCCCAAACTGTGCTGCTCCGAGTGTAATCCACAGGGGTCAACATTTCAGCCATTCCACAGAAATGACCGCTACCATACCTATCAGCATGAAGCACTTACATGATGACATTAGGACGTACCTCGCATTGACACTGAAGAACAAGTAGACGGGGCCACGTCCATTTGCTTCTTTGAATGCTTTATCGAGCCTCTTGTTTCCTGGGTCGGTTGAACTCCAGATTTCGTATTTGAGGGATTTGTGTACGTCGTCCTCGGTGTAGGATTTGATGACGAAGTAACGTGCCTATTAGACTGCTGAGAGATGGATCCTATAGGTAAGACCAAGGTGACTCACAAATGCCGGTTTGGTATCAAAGTTCGTAGGGTTATACCCTTTCGTTGCAATCAAGGTTGGCACATCTAAAGATGATGCAAGGAAACCCCCGGCAGGTGCCTCATACGCTGTAGCACTGTTGTTGTTATTAGGAGCGGCAAAGTTGCCATTGTTTCCCATCCTGTTTTGAGTTTGGTTGACTTGGTTCAAATATTGGGGAGGGATAGGTGGAACACTGGGAATATCATTGCCGTTACCGCTGCTTGCGGACTTGCCGTGCCCTTGCTGATAGCTATACTGGAGGTTGGGATTAGAGGTACGACTAGTAAGTGTATGTTCTTTGGATTCCCAGCCCGATTGGCCTCCATAGTTGCCTTGTCCGTACCCACCGGAGGGAGTCTTTCTGCCATCGAGCTCTGTTCCATAAATTGACCGGCCGCCGTTGCTACCGTTGCTGCCACGATTCTGATGACGACCACCGCTCCCTGGAAGGACAGGCGGGGGCGGATGGGGAGGGTTGAACCGTGGCGGATGGATGCTTTGCCCAGTTGGTTGATAGGGACTTGGCTGGTAACTATTTTGGTTTTGGTTGCTAGAGAGTTCTAAAGCAGAGAGGGCGCGAGAAACGTCGTCAATGTTGGCATTCTGGCCATTTCCAGCGCTGGAGAAACCAGAACTGCCAGGTGTCCTCCACTCATTACCAGATCCCCAACGGCCACCAGTATATTGGGGCTGCTGTTGGCGTAGATAGTCTTCATCATATGTCCCCTGCTCATCTTGATCATAACTATAGTGGCTTTCTTCTTCCTGTTGTTGAGCAGTAACGGATTCCGGCGGGGTGGGGTTTTGGGAGTGGGTGGGCATGGGCGCTTGAAGGGTTCCGGAGCGCTTTAAGCCTGAGCCGCCAAGCTTGCGGGCACCACCAACAACTGCGCCATATGTGAGAGAAACGTGTCTACGGACATTAGCACCCGAAGGTGGCGGTGAAGGCCCTCCCGGTGTGTATTGGGGGGAGAGCGGAGGATTAGATGCGTGGCCATCTACAGACCCCCCAGAAGTCTGGCTATTGAGGTCTGCTGAGGGCTATGAAGTTTCATCAGGTCATGAGTAAAGAGGTCCTTCGGAAGCGCTAGTGCTATTCACCTCGTCATCTTGTACTTGAAAACTATTGATATTATTCCAAACATCTTCGTGTTCCTCATGACCCGTGATAGCAGCCAGACTATTCTTGGGGGTGGATGCACCGGTCTTGGATGCACGACCACCATGGAATCCTTGTCATGACCAGGGATGAGGGAAATGGGGATGATTTCGAGGTTGATCGATCGAAGGACTCACCACGATATTTCGTCGGCAGAGAAGCCTGCCTATGTAAGCTGGTCTTTTCGCCTACTGCGCCAAGGTTGCCAACCCAATCTTCGTCAACGGGTTCGTCTTCACCCCACAAAGATTGGTCAGTATGGGTTTCTTCCGAAATGACCTCTCTAGCATTGGCCCTTGCGGAACGGGAAGCCGCAGATATGGTGTGATGTCGCCTTACACCGCCGGAGATGGGAGGAGAAGCAGGAACAGGAGGCAGAGGGGGATTGGACATGATGACAGGATGAGGACAAGAGGGACGATGTTATCTTTGAGCAAGCCAAACTTTTTGATCGGCACTGCGCTCCCGCGTTGATCCTGGGGTCGCGCTGTTGGTACTAAGCAAGGACTAGAGCGCAGAGCAGAGCTTACGGTGGTGGGCTCGACGACACGGATGCTGTTGACGAGGATGGGTCGACTTTGATGATTTTGCCAATCAAAAGGCCAACATTGTGGGCTAGTCCTTGCTCCATCAGCCCTGCCCACATTACTTAATCTAGTATGTCCCGGACAAAACCCATTCATTCTGGGTCGTCTGAGCTGACGACCAGCGCTCGGCTGGTCAAGGAAGGCACAGGTGCTGGCCATAACGGACTTTCCGTAGCCCTGGCCAATGCATTGTCTCTACCGATGATCGATGACCACAACTCGCCAGCACTCGCTTCCTCCATCGGGCTAGTAATGCTGCTTGGAGTCGCATGGAGCACCAATTCATTCCTCCCCAGCTCACGTGACCAGGCACGGCGTGCGATATGATGCAGGGTGCGGCAGGGCGCTCGTCTTGAACGCGTCCGACCATGTTCTCAGCCCTCCGTGCCAGTGCTGCACGGGTGTCTGCTGGCAGACCCCCGTCGGTGCTGCTTGCCCATCGCTTGGCTCGGCTTTCATCCACATCCAGTCGCTCGTCGCAATCGCAGTCTCCGCCACCGTCGGAGAGTCCCTCACAACCAGCGCTGGCCCGAGCCCGCAAGTATGCAAAATACACGGGACTCTTTTGTCTTTCGTCCGTCTTTGGTGTGGCGGCTCTTGGTGTCGGAATATTCATCCACGATGCTTTCACCTACAATGAAAAGCATATCGATCGTGTGCCCGTCAACCCTCTGGCATTGCATCCGGAGAAAGGTGGTCCAAAAAACCTGCCCATCGTTCGCGTCTTCGTGGGTGATGAGGAAGACGAAGAGAATAAGCAGATTGCGCAGAGACCGAGGCTTGTTGTTGTTGGTGGTGGTTGGGGTGTAAGTACTTCCCCCGAAGTACTCCTTTCTCTGTTGATTCATCGCCAATTGACATAGGCCATGGGCGTCCTGCAAACCATCAGTCCAGGGGACTACCATGTAACCGTCGTGTCTGCTGAAACGTTTAATACATTTACTCCGCTTCTTCCTTGTACGTTGGCTGAGCAAGAGACCGGTCCTGCTTCTAATGCATCTCCAGCTGCTGCTGTCGGCACGGTACAACTTCGGTCCTTGATTGAACCAATCCGGAAACTCATCGCTCGTCTACGCGGTCATTTTGTACACGGAAAAGCTGTCGATCTGGTTATGAAAGAACGCTTGATTGAAGTTGAATCCACCGCCCCTGACGGCACCAAATCCAACTTCTACATTCCGTAAGTCGACAAGTATTATAATAGTAACGACTTTACCTAACAAGTGTCCTTTCAGTTATGATAAATTGGTTATCGCGGTCGGCTCTACTTCAAGCACTCATGGCGTACCAGGACTTGAAAATTGCTTCCAGCTCAAAACGATCGCAGATGCACAGGCAATACGTAGGCGCGTCATGGGTATGTACAGCCTTTGGACAATAATCCCAAATCACTTACCTGTTCATAGACAATTTTGAAGCTGCCAGTCTCCCGACAACGACACCGGAAGAACGCAAGCGTTTGCTCAGCTTCGTAATCTGTGGAGGAGGACCAACCGGCGTGGAAACTGCAGCTGTAAGTGGCTAACTGGCCATTGCGCGGAGGATATTGTGCATAACGTTTGCTTTCACAGGAAATATATGACTTCTGCCAAGAGGATATAATCAACTACGTAGGTCCTAGATCGGTATCTTTGAATTCTACCGCTCACTATCGAGACAGTTCCCTAAGCTTTGCAGGGAGCATGTAACCATTCACGTAATTCAATCCCGTTCGCACATACTGAACACAGTAAGCTTTTACACATGCATAGCTGGAATCTACTCAAGGGGTTATAGTACTCGGAAGCCATCTCAAAGTATGCAGAGGTAATTTGAGTTATCATATGCATTCCGGTGTTGTAGTTACCTTTATTTTAGGATAAGTTCAAGCGCGATAAGATCAACCTTATCACGAATGCAAGGTTCGTTTTCGACTAAAAATGTATTGCGAATACTGACTGGTCGCAGAGTGGAATCTGTCGGCCCTGACCAAGTTTGCTACACTCTCCGTGGTCCAAATGGAGAGAAGATTAAACAGTCTATACCCACCAACTTTGTTCTATGGTCCACCGGAATCGCTATGAACCCTTTCACGCAGCGCATTTCCAGTTTGCTTCCGAATCAGGTACACAAAAAGGCTATCGTCGTTGATGCACACCTCCGTGTTAAGGGTGCACCTATCGGAGAAATATACGCTGTTGGTGATTGCGCTACGGTAAGGAAGTTGTTCTCATTCTCAACCACCAAGTTAAGTGTGCTGTAGCTCGAAACGTCCGTCGTTAGCCACTTTATGGATTTGGTTGAAAAGGCGGATCGGGATAAGAATGGATTGATTGACTTTGGTGAATGGGAAGACATGGGTATGGCAACCTCACATGGATTCGTGCCTCATGCTCACTACACTCACTATTACAGCAAGGCGAATTAAGCATAGAATTCCCATGGCTGAAGATCATCTGGTCCAAGTAAAAGAACTCTTTGAAGCATACGATGTCAACAAGGACAACAACCTCTCTCTGAATGAACTCCTTGCTTTGATGCAAGACTTGGAAAAGAAGATTACAGCGTTACCGGCGGTGAGTATCAATTTTGCTGTCTATATTGCTATTCACACTTCATACCTGGACACAGACCGCCCAAGTGGCATCTCAAGAAGGCAAATACCTCGGCAAGAAGCTTCACAAATTGGCTCGCTCTCAGAAACGCGCGTTGCAAGCCGCTGTTGAAAACAAGGCTGGTCTTGATGCGCTCACATCTCGACCAACAGGCACCACTTCTGCGTCATTCCATCCTGATGAACATGTGGCTGGACCTTTCAAGTATAAGCACTTGGGCAGCTTAGCGTACATCGGCAATGCCGCCGTATTCGACTTCGGTTGGCAATCGGTTACGGGAGGATTGGCTGCTATGTATGCATGGAGAAGTATTTATTGGAGCGAACAGGTTTCTGCCCGAACCAGGGCCCTGCTGATGATTGATTGGATTATAAGGTTGGTGATGTCCCGTCGATCATCTTGTGGGCGTTGCTGATTATTTTTATCTTAGGGGCGTTTGGGGAAGAGATTTATCCAGACTCTAACCCCGAGTTGTTGGTGCAACTCATGGACAGACTTCATTTTAACACTCTTTACTCTGCTAATGCTTTCCTGTCATGTTATGACCTTGCTTTCATGTTCCTATGGACTTTTCATTTAATTTGTTGTCGTGCTAGTATATTCCCATTTCGATAATGGATTGCTCACGATGTCCCTCACAGGCCAGACTGCTCGGATACTGTACTCCAAAGTCTCAATTCCAAGGTAGGCTCAATCGCAAGACTGTCAGTACGAACGAAGCACTCAAACTCATTTCATTCACGACGTTTAAAGTAATACTACTATCCCCGTCTCTTCATTCCGATATTTCTTCGCTTCCATATTTAGTGTCATCGCAAGGACAAGATTGGGACAGGACCTTCCTTTTACCTGTCAACTACCCGTCATGCGGAATTAGCCCAGCTCCTGCCAGATTTTGGCTGACGAGTTTTCACTGGGAGTTGAAAAGCGACCTAAGTTGCACGATGCGATTGTCATGTACTTCACTGTTTGACCCCAGCTCATGGTCAGGATTTACATGGATCGAAGGTTCAGCGATGTGCACTACCCTGCCCATGTCCAGACTCTGACTCCACCTTTTCTCTTATCCTCACCCTCCCACTCTCTTCCCGCCTTCCACTCTTCCACGTAACCTTTGGACTCCAACAGCTCTTGAACGCCTTCTTCCTTCAGTAACGCGCCAAAGAAGATCAAACGTCGAGGCCATTCGTGCTTCCACGGGTACCCAGCAATAAGGCATCTCTTGTTCTCCAAACACAGCGATTTTGGGGAACTAACGGGTGCAAGCGTACCAGGGATAGTTACAGGGAGTGGAGATGGGGGGAAAGACGTGTTTACATGTGCTGGGAAGTAAGTTTCGAGATAGATCTTTGGGGAGTAGAAAAACACATCCGTTTGATCAGCGTATGTGGACAAGTTCTGGTTCCTGGAGTGGGGCAAATTAAATGATGCAAGCGGGTCGTTAAATTGAAACGAGAGAAACGTACTGCAGAGGGGGTTCACAACCTAGCGCCCACAACTCGCCATTCGCCAATTCAGGTCGATGGAGGTATGCATGACCAGGTGTTGAGTGACAAGGCATTAAAAACCCTACGTTTCCCCGTCCAGGTGGGATTTCAGATGATGGAAGTGAGCGCAGATAGGACATAACTGTGATCGGCGCATCACAATAAAGTAGTACAACGTAGAGTGACACCGGAAGCTGGAGTAAGAGAGAGTAGATAAACGAGGAACGCAACGGGAGGTGGGAAAGCGGGAAGGGGAGATGATTTGTTGCTGGTCTAATGTGCTTGACTTTGGAGGAGTATATTCGCTTCTTCTCCGATCCTGGAATCTTTGCTTGTGGCGTCGGTTCGCTTTCCAAGACGGAGCTGAGGTCCACCAAGGACTTGGCAGCCAGGATATAAAGCAAAGGAAGAATAGGATGAATGAAGCGCCATTCCTTATGTCCACCTAGAGAATATATGGCCACAGTCCATGCAATCGTCCAGAATACCGTGCGCAGCGTTGTATCTCGAAGAGAAAACGCGATCTTAGTGCCGTGAAGGACGAACGGTAGTGCAATAGTGGTCAATATTGGCAGACCTTGGGTAATGTAGTAGTGCCAATTGGAGGTTCCATAAAACAGGGAGACCGAAGATAGGTTTGTGGACAAGAAGTTGAGGGGCGTCAGGGTGATTTTGGTGTAATAAAGAGTGTCGATTACGAAGACAGAGGACAGAGTTAAGAACCTATGTCCACTTGTTAACTGGCAAAGAGACGAAGCTGAAAAGGGCGTACGCCGAGAGAACCACACGTCCCACCATCGCACGGAGAGCGGTCCTTGATGACTTCAAAGACCAGAAGATGTTGCCATATAGAAAAATCCATATAACAGAATTGGTAGGTCGTATAGCGCATGCAAGTGCACTGAAAAGAATAAATATCCAGATCTTTGGCCTTTCGCCAAAATTTTTTCAGGGACACGCCCAGTGATTGGCACAGAGCTTCACGCACCGGTAAAATATGAGTTGTGGGGCTAGTTTAGGACTGGCATCCCAAGGGTAATACGTGAACGCAACCGTCGTGAGCGTTGTTTCTAAACTATTGGATAGAGAACGGGACAGCGCCAGCGCATTGAAGAAGGACATAAGTGACAGGAAGAGCTGAGGTGGTGTCAGCGCGTGAGCTCCCCTGGTAGAAAGACAGGAGCCTACTGCAGTCCCAGCATAGTCTCTCCCAACTATTTTCTGCGCCAATTTATAGGTCCATATATCGGCTGCTGCCGCGATAGTGCCATGCACAAGTCTTGGTCCTAACACCTTGCAGAATTCAGGGGTTAGTGTGCTGGCAGGTTGCACTATTGCTCGTCCTCACCACCAACAACCGTCCCAAGATGCCTAGATCCGCAAGACCAGTGATCTTGAGCAGATAGTATACTGGAACGTTAAGCGCAGGGTATATGACGCTTCTAATTGGCTTGGGAGCGAGCCATTCCCAGGTTAGATGACCATAGCCGAAAACGAGGTGATGAGCTGGCTCTAAGGATTGAAAGTATTCATCTGGTTGAAAGAATGTTCGCGTGAGCAGCGCGATCAGAACACGAACGGTGAGAGCCAAGTAGAGCTCTTTCCGCATGTCAGTGGTCACATTCACGATGGGTCCTAGCGAGAGGTCGTGTTTGGCAGGGCCGTCCCACAATCAATACCAAGATCAAGCATTCAGGCTACGGTACGACAGATTCTACATTTCGTGACCCTTCATTTCACTCAAGACTACTCGGGACGGTTACTGTTGGGATACCTCAGTTCAGGCACGCAAGAGGTTCTTGTAGTGTTTAATAAGTGCGGAGGCATCTGTCGCAACCTGAAATCGCATTCGAGATGGTGTTCTTCTGGCGTTGAGGTGAACTTGCCTTTTCATTTTGACGGACAGTCTCAACTTGAACACGGGCATCTCTCAGAATGGTCTTCAATGACTGATGCCGTTTAGTCGGGTTGGCTTCCACTAAAAGATCACTGAACTGGGCAAGGTAGGCTGGTAAAAAGTGACAAAAACGAACACATCTCGCTTGTACTATTGACTTGCTGAGCGCGGCGTAACGACAAATTTTGGAAGACATTCGGGTATTCGTCCAGCAACTCGTCGAGACACGTCTGGGGGCATTGAATGGAGACCCTTCCCTTGAAACCGGGGTGACAATACCTGGCTATTGGTCAGCATTGCCTCCAGGTCTTGAACCAGTCCTGCAACTGGTGTTTCCTTGCGGCGCAAATCTCTGAATTTAGCTAGGGCACCCTCCCTGGACAATATCGTGTGAGGATCCCGCAGTGCGACCCAACCGCGCTCACAGTTGTGAGATACCGGCGGTTGATACTTCTTTAGCACCCTTGCGATTGGCTTCGTAGATAGCTTGCTTCCGCTGCTTGAAAGCACTTGTCCTCATGGTAGTGTGCATAACTTGCGTTCCTTGCAAAGCATCACACGACATCAATATATGCGCTGCACGATGGGCACTTACTGGCTAGATGTACCATTTCATCGACGCTATCCAATCATGCTGCATCAGCACCTAGACACAAGGAACTGAAGAGATCTGACGCATTTCCTTGCTCATGGTCAGAGTTGTCTTCGTCTGTGACCTCGGGCATCATTCTGAAGGTAGCAACTTTGGATGTACGTCTCGTTGCCTTCGGGACAACTTGCTTTGGGCGAGCTGTTGGGTTGGCTGCAGCTGTACGAGTCGAGGAGCTCAGAATGAACTGCGGTCACAAAAGAGGCTAATTTACTTGAGTATCGGACCATTGAGCCAAGAGGTACAAACGCAGAATGCTTCCGCGTTTGGCGTAATGAGCCTCCTTGACGCGTTGTTTGCCTGCACCTTGACATCCAAACACTTTTACGTACCAAATGCATCCCCTGAATATACTTGTGGAGCTCCAACAGTTTCCGACCAAACCTGATGGATTTGTGAGTCTGCAGCCTTTTACTTCAAGATAATTTACCTAGAGACCTTTTTAGTCTGGAACTGAACATTCATCAACAAATTCTCTCCGACATCGCCACCAATGTTGGTCCTAGCACGAGTGATGCCTCATTTGCGAGGGATACTTTAGCATCGAGGGTTCACTCGAAAATAGCGCGGAACCCTACTGCTGACGGATATGCTAACGGAGGTGTAAATGGCGTCAAGCACGAGGAGAGGCTGAGATCCTTCATGGTACGTGGGTCTCAAAGGAATGGTACAATGAACCTTAGTGTTACTTCAGCCAGCCTCGCGCGTCCAGTGCAATATTGCCTTCGGGGAACTCGTCGTAAACTTCTCGGATGCACATATCTCTGAGTCACTTGATACGTTGTTGCCTGTGTTGCTTGGTATCCTTGAGGACATACCATATATCGATTTCGACAGATCCCTACTTTGGATGGGTCTGCAATTTCCTTCGCCCTTTCTGAGATTCCTGTTAATGTTATTGCATAGATTGGGCCCTTCCCGACCAGTTAATGTTCTCCACGGTCTCGGCGTTACTTAGAATCGCGGGGTCCAACCCACAGATCCAAAACCGCTGCATCGAAGCAATATTCAAGCTAATTTCCCAAATTGTCGCAGAGATGAGGACTAGTGACTGTGAGGTGGTGTTCAAGGCTAATGGGCTCCAAACTAATAACCTTTCTTGGTTCTTTAAGCCGTCAACGTGTTGACTCAACTTACACCTGCTATGCATGGCTTCTATCGAGCACTCGGCTCCATGTCATTTCCGTGGAACATACAGCAGTGGAAACAGCTGACAGTGCACCTGAAAGCGATCTATGATCCGGAGATCGTTGAACGTTTAAACCAATTATTGGTGGATATCATCGAGCATGAAGATCCAGACTCGGAAACCTTCAAATTTGTCCGGACTTTTATCTCGCGATATACGTCACAGGGACGACCTCCAAGCGGATATTTCCTGGTTTGCTGCGTCATTGAGACGGAATGGACAGTGCTGGCTCAGGTTTTACGGCCAGAGCTGTTTGCTGCGCAAAGTGAGATTGCTGAAGCGGCAGCTGCGAACAAGGCCTGGCTCTCATTGATGAGAAACCCAGCCATTCCACCAGAATATGATGCAGATATTGCTGAAACCTTGGAGCAGACAATACGAAATGCACTACAAAGCTTTTCGGACTTGATGGTTCAAGTAGATGAGATGGAGGGTGATTCATCACTTGATACATATGCTTGGGAAACTATGTCAGAGACCTTGGTGCGGCCTCTCAATGCTTTTATATGGCACTTCAGCTGAGAAAGGAACTAGAAATTGGCCTCGGTCTGCTCCCTCGCCTTGGGTAAATTGGATGCGGATCTTTATAGTCACCTGCAGCTCCTTTTGAGTGATGAATCGCCCATTTTTGACAACCTGATCCAGGAATCGGCTCTAAAGGCGACTACTGTTCTGGTTCGAAGGTATGCTTTACTTGCTTAGGATCACTTCGCTTATATTCAATTCTCCATCAGCTTCCCTGAGATCGCAAGCACCATAGCACACCATCTTCGTCGCTTTGTGACGGCCCCGCTGCCCATATTTGAATTTGAATTTGCTTCCGAAAGCAGAGCACCTCCACCCTTGTCTGCGGCAGCTAAGTGCTTTGCTGTTTGTGTAAAGGTTTGTGGCATGCATTTCTCAACCGAAATGCATCTCATACTTGTATTAGCTTGCTCCTGGCGAAGATCTTATCATGTCAAGCATGTATTGGCTGCTCAATTTCATCTCAGCTGCCAGCAAAGAAACGTATGATAATAACTCTCAGGTTATGCATAATCCACTCCATTCGACTGATGGGGAAGAACCATACGTTTCGGAGAGTGGTCTTCGGGGTCTATCTGATGACGAAAGGCGACTTGTTGGTATCAGCACAATTTCGGTAGTGACCAGATTAGCGTTGGAGTTCAAGATGGAAGAGGTAATTGCTATACCTAGCGTACTGAAGACAAGACCGCTCACTTTGTCAAGGTAACTCGACTTACGATTTCCATGCTACTCCAAAGATTACGATCAGCGGAACCTACTGTTGAGGCTGCAATGGCCTATAACCTTGTGGACCTCGCCCTTTTTGCCCCAGAGAACGCTTTTATAGACATCATACGAGTATTTTCTATCATTAATCGGTCTGCCAACCAGGATGACCCCAGATTCTCAAATAATATGGTGAGTTGAACAAAAAAATCAAATAGAGTTATTCATAAAAAATTCACAGGTCCTAGCTGCACAAACGAGACTTGCACAAGAACTCTATAGGAGGCCCGAATTATATGAAATTTATCTGACCGAGCTGCTTAACCTCTTCGTAGATAGGGGTATTGCGATACAAAATACGAAGATAGGGAATCCCCAAGTGAATGTACGTCCAATTTCTATCACCCTGACCCAGAAAATGACTGATAATAACCAGACTGATGACATGATCGAGCAACTGGCATCACTACTTTTGCCTATCGATGCGTTACTCTCGCATTCCAATTTCGATCCTCGTTCGACATCGAATGCAGACCTGGTTTCTCTCTTCAGATCCCTTTGGCTCCTTTGTGTGCTTTTCAACTTCACTGCCGAATACAAGGAGCAAACTGCGATGGATTGGTTGCGACCGGCACTAACTCGCATTGCTTGTCAAACGCCGGTCATTGTCATAGAGCAATCACAAAATTTCTTCGCAAGTGCAGTGCAATACAACTCCGTGATCCGACAAGAATATGCAGACATGGTATGTCGTGTGGTGGTAGATCAATTGTTTCGACAACTCAGATCTACGACAGGTTATTGCAGGTCATAAAGCCACGCTGACACGCTATACTCCCCTTCGCTCGGCGGATATTAAGCACCTCCCGGTCAATCAAGTCATGTTTCTATTAATGATGCACGACATAGAGACGATGCGGTCTGCTACAGGCCACCCGCATTCCCTCGTGTCGTATTTCATCAACGATAGTGTCAACGAGCAGCCCATATTCCTCTCGTGTATGGAATCTATTGCTGAGAAGGTATGATTCTGCACTCAGCCTGATTTCAATGGTTGATTATTACTTGTAGGTTATCCGAGGCTGCATTTCTGATCTGAATGCACAAGCATCTCAGCAAGTAATGCCAAGCTGTCTCTCCAAGGAGCTTCGCGACTTGCTCATCAGCAGCACCCATCGTATTCTCAACGTCCGCACTGTGTCTTCAAAGTATCTCGACCGGTTGATAAGCTCATTCCCATCGTTGATGTGCGATCAATCATTGGTCTTCGCCATCCTTGAGGCCTTGACACTACTCCAACAAGCTTGTGAAAATGCCTTTACTGATGAGGTTTGTTATATATCCGCCTCTGCTATGTTTTCTAATTTTGTGGTGATTTGTAGCACAATCCAGTCTGGGAATTCCATTCAGACAGAGTTGACATTACATTACAGCTAGTGGATGATTACCAAATCCGCAATGGGATTCTCAATCAACTCCTTCGAAGCGCCAACCAATGGTTCACCCTGGCCCTTGGACGTTCTCCCTCTGAATTCCAATCCACATTGCAGGTAATTCTTCCACCTAGGAGTGTGCTATTGACCACTCATTCGTGCTTTAAAAGAATTATTTGTCGGTGAACAAGTCGTTGTATGGCATTCAGTCAGTCGAGTTAGGTGCCTCCATTGCAGAGAAGTTCGGTAAAGATATCGCGCCTGTTCATCGTCAACTGGGTAAGGAAGGATCTCACGATTGTGATGTTCTTGCTCATTCGTTTCTGCCTTAGTCTCGATGTACAACATGTCTAAGGTGACATGGGATGGTTCCAGAGGCTTGTCTAGCCAGCTGGCAAGCAAAGGGTATTATGCAGGCGAAGCTGCAGGAATTCAATTAGCAATGGGTCAAGGTATGATTGATATAGTTCTAACTTATGCGTGTTGCCTAAGCTATTATTAGGCACGGATAAAGTCGAGAGATTGCCTCCCATGGTGGAACCATCCACAGAGCTCCGTGCTTTGAAGACTAAATTAGACCAATACATCGACGAAGTTCATAATAAGCAAAGTACACATACGGTTCATGAAATGAAGCGTCTGTTGTTCCGATGCGCTGCAGCATTTATAGCTATTCCTAAAGTATGTGGGCAAAAGTATTTATTGAAGGTCGCAGAGCTAAACTGTCATTCAGTGTGATTATGACTTACTCCATTACTTAGTGTCGTTGCCATTCGAGGTTGGCACCCCTCCAGCTATTGCAACAGGGATAGAATTGTGGAACTGGGTTATCGCGGAAAAGCCGAGCTCAGAGGTTGCGCTGATCGGAGAATTGCTCAATTCATGGGCAGATACCATTCAACACGAAAAGGGGTTCTTCTCCACCTCTCACAAGCAAGTGTCTATCTCCTTTTTTTCTTCATCTATCCTCATGTGTTTGAAATAGCTACGATGACCCATTCAACCACCCAATCGACTATAGTCCTACCAACAAGGATATTATAGATCGCGATTTGATTACTGCTCGCCGCTCTCTCACACCACATGCGCTTGTAGTGCAAATGCTGTACAGTCGCTTGCAAGCAGCAAGATATCGCCGTTCCGGTATCCTATCATTGATTCAGCACCTAGTCCTGCGAACGTGTCGTGCACATAAATCCATCAGGTACCTTTTTTCATCAAGCACATCGCCATTTTCAGCTGATCATGCCGCAGTACGCACGCACTCTCCAGGGAATCTCGATTTGCGTTCCTTCTGTTTGGATTCGAAACACTCAAGAGCTCATATCTTGACGCCTATTGCGAGAACATTCTTCGTGAATCCCTATATACTTTGGCATACGCTTGGTTCGCTGTGCGACCGCAGTAAGTGCTTATTCGCATTTGATGTCGGAAGTCTCATGGACATTATAGGTGGTCGTATGGAGCAAATCGTGTGCAGATCGAAGCGGATATACAAGTGCTTTCAGAGCTTCGAACGTATCTTCAGCACGACTCGGTTCGCTCCCTACCATCGATCTCAAGCTTGTCTCCAGCACAGTTTGTGACGCGGAGCAGCAGTGAGTCATATTAAGGATTCCATCTGGGTCATAACTGATGGCGGTGATAGTATACACGGAACGCCTACAGATAATTAACCTGCCGTTGCGTCTCCTTGTCGATGAAGAGCTGTCTCGACTTCATGTCTGGGCTGATCCCACTGGTTTGGCGGGACGTGCAGCTGAGCATGTTGCACTCGAGAAGAATGAGGTAAGCCCGTTCCCTGAAGTGTCCTGAACCCCCTGAATGTTGTTGAATAGGCTGTGTTGTTGCAATACTTGCGCACTGTTTGGCAAATCAACCCTGCCATTGCAATTCATATGACGGAGCGCATCAAGTACGCTTCGCTCCGTCAAGAATTAATCAAGTTGGTGAAATCCAGCCCACTCGACGTGGTCGACATACAGGAGGCGTTGCCACTTCTAGTTGGAGATAAGGTCGATGCAGTGTCACGCCGGGATCTTAAGGTGTGTACGATGTTGTAGCATAGCACTCGATTTCCTAAAAGAGCATCGATCAGTACCTACTGCTTTGGGCGGCTGTTCCACCTGTCATTGCCATAACTTTCTTCGAGCCACGATACCAAAGTGATCCCCTAATACTTCAATATGCACATAGAGTATTGGAGCAGCACCCGGTGGAATTGACATTCTTCTTCGTACCTCAGGTTGTACAGGCTCTCCGTTATGATAGACTTGGTAAGGATTTTGATCTACTTGAGTCGAAGCTATGCTGAATCTGTTACAGGCTATGTGGCTCAATTGATTTTTGAAACTTCGAAAATTTCCCAACTCTTCTGCCACCAAATTATTTGGAATATGAAAGCTAATACTTTCAAAGATGACGCTGCGGAGACTGTAAGTACCACTTTTTTTTTTCAATTCGCAGTCGGCATCATATCCGCCATGCCTCATAGCCAGATCCAATGAAACCTACTCTGGACGTGATAGTTGAGAGGATTGTCAATTCGCTTTCAGGCGAAGCCCGGTCTTTCTATGATCGCGAGTTTAAGTTCTTCGAAGAAGTCACCTCGATCTCTGGCAAGCTCAAACCTTTCATCAAAAAATCTAAGCCAGAGAAGAAGGTATTTTCCTTCTTTACCTTTTCCTGATCGGAAATCTCAGCTCTGCGTGATTTTAGGAAAAAATTGATGAGGAAATGGCGAAAATTACTGTCGACGTCGGAGTCTACCTCCCAAGCAACCCAGATGGTGTTGTTGTTGATATCGACAAGAAGTCTGGTCGTCCACTTCAAAGCCACGCCAAAGTATGTCCCCCCCCCCTTGAAAGGTTTTCTGTTACTGATTGTCCTTAGGCGCCGTTCATGGCCACGTTCAAAGTACAAAAGGAACGGACAGTTTTGCAGTCTAACCCAGATTCCCTTCTTGATGGCGAAAATACTGGACCTGAAGTGCGAGAGACTTACGATGTTTGGCAACAAGCCATCTTCAAGGTTGGGGATGATTGTCGACAAGACATACTCGCGTTGCAAGTCATTGCGATGTTCAAGAACATTTACACCAGTCTTGGGCTGACACTATACCTTTTCCCGTACCGCGTAATCGCCACAGCACCTGGAGTAAGATTAAGTTGGCTTTGGGTCGTTACCTTGATTAACGGCGTCAACAGTGCGGTGTTATTGATGTGGTTCCAAACGCGACATCTAGAGATGAAATGGGCCGTGCTAAAGTGAACAGCCTAATTGATTTCTTCAAGGCCAAATATGGCGGTCCAGACACGGTTGAATTCCAGAAGGCTAGGCTCAACTTCATCCAATCCATGGCAGCATACTCTGTCGCTTGCTACATCCTTCAAATCAAGGACAGACATAACGGCAACATCATGATTGATGGAGACGGCCATATCATCCACATCGGTATGCATCCTACACCAAATGATATCTACAATATTCTGACAGCACTCCTAGACTTCGGCTTCCTTTTTGATATAGATAAGTACACTTTAAAATCTTTTGAAAGCTGAGCCTGATGACATTTCCTTATGGTTATTCACGTCCTGGAGTAAGTATCTTGATATCAAGAAGTGTTCTTCTCACGAAATTGCTTCCAGGGTGTCAAATTTGAACCGTCATCATTCAAATTGAATCATGAAATGGTGACCTTAATGGGTGGACGCTACTCTCAGGGTTATCAACTATTCATGCAGTTGACCGTCAAGGCCTTCCTTTCTCTTAGGCCTTACGCAGATCAGTTGGTCAGCACAGTGCAGCTCATGCTTGATACGGGCCTTCCATCCTTCAAGGGCGAAGGGACTATTCGTCGCTTGAGAGACAGATTTGTTCTGAATTATACGGAGCGCCAAGCAGCAGATTACATGTTGGGAGTCATCAAAAACGCACATGAAAACCCCCGCAGCACGGCTTACGATGAATTCCAAAGAGTGAGCATTTATATTTCGATAGAGATAAGCACTCCGGCTGACAGACCACCTCTGCAGATTCAAAATGGTAAACTAATTCGCTCCATCCTCCAACTATATGCGTGCTGACACCCATTCATAGGTATACCCTATAATTAGTTTTTATTTAATGGATATTGCGATGTAGATATCTTACAGCTTTTGAAAGGGCCATCATGATGCATATCCTCACCCTTTTGATCAATTGAATTTGGCGAATCGAAGATAAGGCACTATAGCCAAGTGGTTACGGCGACAGATTCGAACGAAAGTGACTATCTGTTCCTCTCTGAGGGCGCAGGTTCAAATCCTGCTGGTGTCGGTGTTTTTTGTTTCTTCCCTATCTTTGCTACTCCTGTTCTATGCTTCATGTCACAAATTATTTGGACAGGCACTATAGCCAAGTGGTTACGGCGACAGATTCGAATCCGTTTGATTATCTGTTCCTCTTTGAGGGCGCAGGTTCAAATCCTGCTGGTGTCGATTAGCTTTTTTATGTCTGCTCTTAGATGCTCTCGCTGGTTCCAGAAATTACTATGTTTATAATATTCTGAGTTTGGACGCCCACGCAAGAATCACAGAAACCTCCTCATGTCTTTCCAACAAGGCCTGCCGGAAGCCACACCACTCGTGGTCCTTTATGCTCGCATTTTGAAGAACGCTACGCAAGCTTACACTCAGCCAACTTCTGCTGAGAGCACGCAGGTAGAAATATCGGTTTGTCGGACGGACGAACTGACACTAGATACACAGGAGTTGATTCAATCGGGTCTCTCAGACTTGAAGCTGCTGCAACATCGTATCGTGAACCTTTCGCTCTTCAGTCCTAATGAGACACTGGAAGATATTTCAACGAGAAACTTGGTGTATCTTACGGTGCCATACGTGATGGCAGAGCTGCAAGATAGGGTTACCACCACAAAGCGGAGTCTGAGGAAGGTGATAATTGAAAGATGTAAGGTTCGTGGTCTCGAGTGCTTTTGAGGTGTATTTCTGGAGTAACTGGGTGTTAGAACTTGTACCAGTCGTTCATATCATTGCTGGAGTTATACAACATCGTCCCAGAGAGCGAACAGGAGATCTACAAAAGGGTGGTGGTTGTACCTGGAGATATACGATCTCAAGCTCTGAAAAGAGAGGCCAAGATGAAGCAGTACAAGCATGAAAAGGAGTTGAGAACACGGATTGATGTAGGTTTCACTCTCAGTGTTCAACTACGAGGAAGCGGACTAACTGTTGTTCAGGTCTTACGCAAACGAAGAGGGCAGAAAGTGAGCGACGATACGCCATCTTCCTATGAACTTATCGCATCGCTTTTGCCGCCCCGATCGAGCGACGGAGATCCAGACGAGGAGGAGGAAGGAGATTCACAAACGGATGAGATTTTGAGGGAAGCTTCGCTGTTATTGCTGAGACTTTTGCATGCAGAGGCTCAGGGACATTTGAACAGCATTGAGAGGGAGTTGGAGATGATTAATATGATGCCACCTTCACCTGAGCTATCGGCTGTCCCGCCACCGGAAGAGGTGAAGAAAGGTCAGGAACAGGCTGAACAGGATGCCATGTGGAGGTTGGATCCTCCTACATCAAGTCGTGGCCCAGATGGTCGTGGCCCTTTGCTGGATTCACAGGGGAAGGTATGCATGCACACCTATTGTGCTGGAGTTTTATTGCTCATTCTTGGCAGCCATTACGCCCGTTCACCATCCTCCCTTCTAATGCATCACAGCGTGCGAGACTACAAGCACAAGTCTTTGGACCTGGATACAATCTTCCAACGATGAGCATCGATGAATACCTCCAGATTGAAAAGGAGAGGGGCAATATCATCACTGGTGGAGGGTATGGTCCTTCTTGGTCCTTCATTTATTCATCGCTGATCGGTTCTTGGTATTTAAGTCCTGCCTCAGAGAATGCACCCACGTCATCAGAGCAGCTCCAGATTGATTCCGAGATGGATGGCACAAGGGAAGGAGAGGAAAAGGCGGAAATCAAGCGCTTGAAGGACGAGAGATGGGCGCAATTTACTGATGCAAATCCAAGAGGAGCAGGAAATACTATGAACCGTGGTTGATGGTACAATTCGGTGACGTACTATATAATTCATGGAGGGCAATATAGTGAGCAATAGGACGAGCGGTTGGTATATATGGGAAATACGGAGAGAACGGGATACATCGTAAACACAGGGGATCAGCAATTGCATTGCGATGCCTCTGGCACCTCTGCTTCTTGCTGTTGAATGACATTTATCTCTGAAAGAACGGTCAGAAGAGATCTCATCGTAAAGCAGCCCACGCACTCATATTTGCATCGTCCTGATTTTCTTTCTCCATTCCTGGAAGTGCCATCGCAACTTTCTTGAATAAACTTTTGACGTTATGCCCTGCCTTTGCAGAGGTCTCCATGAACATGACATCCAGTTGTGTTGCTCTTGTTTGAGCCTCTTCGACCGTTACTTGGCTTAAAAAATGTGAATTCAGTAGCTCAGGGAAAGGACTCAAATACTTACCGCTTATCCGACAAATCGGCTTTATTTCCTACCAATGCAATGATGACATCGTTACCACGTTCCGAACGAACATCTTCTATCCACTTTGTTGTGGACAAGAATGACTGACGGTCTGAAGAGTCCTAAGTGCATTCCCGCTCCTGGGTCAGGTTTGATGCTTACTGGTAATGTCAAAGACGACAATAGCTACTGACGAATCTCGGATGTAAGAAGGAATCAAGGACCTAAAACGCTCCTGACCCACCACATTGGGTCAGGCAGGACTATGGGCTCATAGAATGCGATCGTACCTGACCAGCCGTATCCCACAGCTGGAGTCTAACTGTGCGGTCCTCCAAGTACAGAGTCTTGCTCAGAAAATCAATGCCGATTGTCGCTTGGTACGTGTTATCAAACGTATCATACATGAATCTAAGCACCCATAGGGTGGACGAGTATGGCACGTTTTAGCGCGAGTGGCTACGAGACATTGCTGTGGGAGCGTACCTTGTGATTATACTGGTCTTGCCGACGCTCTGGTCCCCGAGGAGGACGATTTTCGTTCGTTTCGGAGGGGCGGAGGAGAAGTCTGCTGCGACGGGGGTTGTGCTTTGTTCCATGAGAGATTGAAAAAAATGATAGAGCAAGAGAGTAAGTGTAACTGCGGTGAAAGCTTAATGCGTTGGGCAAACCCAGCCCCGCTTGCACGTCACGCGTGACGCATGTGACCTGCCGGCGGTAAGTCACGTGGAGAAATTGGCGTCTTAAGGGGTGGGGGTTTCGCCATCCTGGAGCAGGGCCCCTGGCTGTTCCATCGATAATCCCAGCTGCGCCATGAAGATTACGCACAAAATAGCGGAGCGCGATCCCCGAAAACCCTTTTATACGTTCGAGTTCTTTCCGCCCCGGACAGATCAGGTCGGTCTTGGTGGTCCCATGGGTCTCGGCGGATTTTACACCAGCCAATACGCCATTGTTCTTGTAGGGATTTGATAACCTGATACCACGAATCGCTCGATTGGCTGAGCTCAGACCCTTGGCTATCAGCGTTACATGGGGCGCTGGTGGAACAACAAAGGACCGAAGTCTTGAGCTCGCCGGATTGACACAGACAGAGTATGGGCTGGATACCGTGTTGCATTTAACATGCACAAACATGGAACAGGGCATGGTGGACAATGCATTGAGAGTAAGTACTAAAACTACACGGGTATTTTTGGAAGCGAACCCCATGCACAGGAAGCAAAGGCCAGAGGCATACAAAATATTTTGGCCCTGCGAGGAGGTTAGCAGCGTCTGAGCCGCCCACGATATCCTGACACATGGTTTACAGATCCACCAAGGGGCTCAGAAGAGTGGATTGCAGTAGATCCAAGGTTTCAGCACGGAAAAGATCTGGTGTCCTACATTCGCTCGTCTCCAGAATACAGCTCGGAATTCTGCATCGGAGTAGCAGGTCACACACAGCAAATCACCCGACGTCCATATGTCTGACAGGTTTCTCTTTCATAGCGTATCCGGATGGCCATCCAGACAGCCAAGCAGACGAAAACTTTGAAATCGACGTTCTCAAAGAAAAAATAGATGCCGGCGCGGATTTCATCGTCACCCAGTTGTTCTACGACGTCGATCGGTTCCTTGCATGGGTTCAAAAGGTCCGGGACAGAGGTAAGACGGAACGGTAAGACTATTACAGCAATTCACGGCTTTCTGCAGGCATTACTGTACCTATTATACCAGGCATCATGCCCATCCAAACACATTCATCGTTCATGCGTCTCACAAAGCTGACCGGTACACATGTTCCGCCATCAGTAGTGGAGGCCTTGCAACCAATCAGCGTAAGTGGCCTTTAATCCCTTCAGCCAAAGCTCATGTCCCAAAAAGCATGATGATCAACTTGTCAAAAATTATGGAGTGAACCTTGCTGTTGAGATGATCACAAGGCTAACGACAGAAGGAAAGATACCCGGAGTGCATTTTTGCACTCTGAATTTAGAGAAAAGTGTACAACGTATTTTGGAAAAACTGGGGTGGACTGGGATCTTTGCCCCTCTTCACAACAAGCTTATCGCGGTAAGTTTACTATATGAATGACCTTGATCTGTATCAACCTGAATCGTGTTACACTCAGGGTGTTTCTGAGCGCCAGGCATTCCACCCTCCACCAGACAGGACGATATCGGAATTTTTGGTGACACCAGCGACTGCCACAAACGATGCCACACTAGGACTCATTGATATACCCCAAACGAGCAATGAAGCCGGTCGTGGTGAACTAAACAATGCAGCCTCCTGGGACGACTTCCCCAACGGTCGCTTCGGTGACTTCAAAAGTCCTGCATTTGGTGATCAAGGGCTGTGGGGAGGGCAAACTATCGCTGTAGGAGTTTTACTACCTCTGAGCGATCCACGGCTTATTGACCACTGCTCCAGGGGAAGAGAGCTTTAGCGGAATGGGGACGTCCAATAATGCTCGATCACCTCACACAGATCTTCTTAAGCCACCTACACTCAAAAATTAAGACAACGCCTTTTTCACCGGGACCGCTATCACCCGAGTCTTTAACTATTCTGAGCCACCTCGAGAAGTTGACCAACAGAGGTTGGTGGACGGTCGGGTCACAGCCAGCCGTTGATGGTGCAAAGTCTGAGGACCCAGTACTTGGGTGGGGTCCTCGAGGTGGATATGTCTTCCAAAAAGGATTCGTGGAGTTTTTCTGTGAACGAAAAGATGTCGACGAACTCCAAAAACGTATCGACTCCCGTGATCTAGGATGGGTAC